>SJYF01000457.1:2069344-2080554 GCA_006410515.1 Procapra przewalskii
TTTTTCACTCTCCTCTTTCACTTTCATCAAGAGGCTTTTTAGCTCCTCTTTACTTTCTGCCATAAGGGTGGTGTCATCTGCATATCTGAGGTTATTGTTATTTCTCCCAGCAATCTTGATTCCAGCTTGTGTTGCTTCCAGTCCAGCGTTTCTCATGATGTCCTCTGCATAGAAGTTAAATAAGCAGGGTGACAATATACAGCCTTGACGTACTCCTTTAGTAGCAGTAGCTAATTGATAGTGATTCCTAGTGTTGTTACAGAAAGGGGGACCCCTTCCAGGGCCTGGTAGTGGGCTGCTGTCTAACATTCAGAAAAGAATTGTCTGAGACACATGTGCTGACAAAGCAAGAGACTTTATTGGGAAGGGGCGCCCAGGCGGAGAGCAGGAGTGTAAGGGAAACCTGGAGGACTGCTCTGCCGTGTGGCTGGCAGTCTCAGGCTTTATGGTGACGGCACTAGTTTCTAGCCAATGGGTTGTCCTTAGCCAGTCATTCTGACTCAGGGTCCTTCCTGGTGGCGCACGCATTGCTCAGCCAAAAAGGATGCCAGTGAGAAGGATTCTCGGAGGTGGTAGGACACGTGATATCTCCTTTTGACCTTTCTCAGAGTCTTCCAGTTGGTGGTGGCTTGTTCCGTGTTCCTTTCCAGACCCAGTAAGTAGCCGCAAAATAGCTCACGCAAATGGTTACTGTGGTGGCTGGTCAGGGTGGGCAGTTAGAGTCAGTGGGCTTCCCCTAACAATATTGTGCTCACTGTGTGTGAAGCAACACACATGTGTGTCTGAGAGTTTGTAAAACAGCAACAGCAGGGCTTGTTTCCCTCACATATTACTTTTGACTTTCCCTTCCTGACCCCCGCACCGCCAGCCCCTTCTCAGACAGCCCAGTGCTCTCTGTTCTCCTTCAATCTGGAACATTCCTCAGGCTGTCTTTGACTTTTATGGCCTTGATGATTATGAAGACTGTGGGCCAACCATCCAGCAGATTCCCTCAAACGCTGGAGTCTGTCCAGTGTTTTCTCATGACTAGGCCATGTCATGCATTTTTTGTACCAGGATGTCACAGAGTCCGTGTTCATTTCAGCCAATGGGTGGCACACGATGCCTGTGTGTCCTATTACTGAGGATATTAATTTTAATCATTTGACTGAGATTGTTTTCTGCCATGTTTCCTCATTAGGTTTTTCCCCCTTTGGTGTCAGTAAATACTTAGCAGGGAGACATTCTGAGACTGCATAAAATTACCTTCTTCATCTCAGTTTTACTCACTAATTGTAGCAACTGTTGATATTTCTGTGTCTTGCCTGAATTATTTGTATAGTTGTTGCCAAGTGGAGATTTTCTCAAACCTTCATTCTTCCTTCGTTTATCTGTGGGCTTTCTGCTGCGAGGAAAAACTGTTATGTTTCTCCCATTAATTTGTTCATTTACTTATTTATGTGTTGCACATTCGTGGATTCATGTTCTATTCAATGGGTTACAATCAGATGCCATCATTGTTTGTTTGTTTGTTTGTTTTCATGCTCAGATTACCCTGGATTTGGCCAGTGGGGCCATCACCCTTTCTTCTCTGACCTTTGGCATGTCCCCTTTTTCCTTGAGTATTTGCTTGCTTTCTGACACATCAAGATGTTCCAGATCTGTCTTATTTCTTCTCTGCTATAGCCCTGAAATAAGCCATTTCCCTAAAGAATCTGATTCCTTTTAGTGGAGAATGATGTTTGGAGACCAGGATCTGGGTGTTAAGCATGCTTACTGATTGTGACCAAAATGTAGGTGCTCCCAGGCCCTTCTGTGGACAGGCTTAAAGGGAAAGCAGACACACACACTTGAACTTATTTCTGAATCTTCTAGACCTATTGACACACTCAGAAATCTATGAGTGCACACACACAGCTTCAGTTACAGTCCAGCACCACACGATTTATTCTCTGGCTGCCTCTCTCCAGGTTTGTATCTCTCCTCTCTAATGGTAAGGAACTTAGCTCCCTGCATCTTCAGCCCCCTTGGGTCTCCCTTCCACACTCAGGCTGACTGCTGTCCACATGAGGATCTATCTATTGGCTTTTAACAAAGGAAAGAAGGATGGGGGAAGAAAGGAGGGAAGGAACAGAGGAAGGAAGGAAGGGAGGGAGGGAGGGAGGAGGGACAGAGGATTATAATCGTCTATTTTTTTTTTCCCTTTCAGTTCTTTCAGTTTTTATATATGTAGTTTAACACTCTGATATTAGGTCCATAAATGTACAAGGTTGATTAACTGACCCCTTTTTAAGCTTCCCTGGTGACTCAGATAGTAAAGAATCCTCTTCCAATGCAGGAGACCTGGGTTGGGAAGATTCCCCTGGAGGAGGGCATAGCAACCCACTCCAGTATTCTTGCCTGGAGAATCCCATGGACAGAGGCACCTGGCAGGCTACAGTCCATGGGGTTGCAAACAGTTGGACATGACTGAAGTGACTTAGCACCAATAATATTATTGATTAAATCTTCAAATAATTAAATGTTGCATTTAAATCTACCATCTTGTTCATTTTCTGCTTATTCCAACTATTCTGTGTTCCCTGTTTTCTTTCTTTTTGCAGGGGAGAGGAAGATGAATTGAGTTGTTTATGATTTCATTAATGATCTTTTAATGATTTTGTTCATCTTTTTTGTTGGCTTGTTACCTATAACTTTATTGTTTTAGGGTTTACAAGATGCATCTTTACCTCATCCTAATCCCCTCTTAGTAATGTCTTGCCACCTTATGGATTTTATAAAACTTGACAGCATAAGCTTCTCAGTCTCTCTGCTTGGTGGTCATACATTTTATGTATGCATGCCTGTGTATGACATAAGCCACACAATACATTGTCATTGTTTTTGCTTTAAATAATTAAATTCTAAAAGGAATTTAATTAATAAAAAATAAAGTCTTTATATTTACCCATATAAGTTTCCATTTCTGGGTCTCTGCATTTCACCTGCAGATCCAGGTTTTCATATGATGTCATCATCCATCTGCCTGAAGCACATTAACATTTCTTACAGAGAAGGTCTACTGGTGCTGAATTATTTCAGCTGTGTATGTTCAGAAAAGTCTTTTTTTTTTCTAACTTTGTTTACTTTTTATTGAAATATATTTGGTTTACAATGTTGTGTTTCAGGTGTACAGCAAAGTGACTCTGTTATATAATTATACATATATGTGGATATGTCTATATTCTTTTGTTATTCTTTTCCATTATGGGTTTTATTGTGCCAATTTTGAATGATAGTTTTGCTGGGTATAGAATTCTAGAATGAATAGTTTTGGGTTTCTTTTTTCAGTATTTTAAAGATATTGCTTTACTGTTTTTATCTTGAATTATTTCCAGTGAGAAATCTGCTCTCCTTATCTTTGTTCCCCTATACATAATATACCAATTTTCCTTTAAATGTTTCTCTTTATCACAAATATTATGCAATCTGATTACAACATACTATAGTATACTCTTATGGGGTGTGTGTGTGTGCGTGCGTGCGCGCGCACCCATGTGCGCTCGCACCCCTGTACACTTGCACTCATTTACTTTCTTAAATGTTTGAGTTTATAGTTCTTACCAGATTTGGAAGATTTGCACCCATATTTCTTTAAATATTTTTTGCATTTCTGCCCTCTCTCCTCTCTTCTTCAGTATTCCAATTACACATTTATTAGGCCACTTGAAATTGTCCCAGAGATCACTGTTGCTTTGTTAAAATTTTCCCTTTTTTCCTTTCTGTTTCATTTTGGATGGTTTCTTTTGCTGTGCTTCCAGTTTACTAATCTTTTTTTTTTTTTTTCCTGCAGTGTGTAATCTGCCATTAACCATCTGGTATAGTTTTCATCTATAGAAATTTGATTTGGATCTTATATTTATCTCGTGTGTCTCTACTTAACGTGTTTGATCTTTCCTCTAGCTTCTTGAACATATGGAATACAGTTATAATTACTTTGTAATGTCCCTGTATACTAATTCTATCATCTGTTCCATTTCTAGGTTGGTTTCAGTTTGCTTCTTTCTCTTCTCATCCTGGGTAACATCTGCCTCTTGGCATATCTGGTAATTTTTTGTTGGATGGTAGATATTGTGGATTTTATGTTGTTGGGTGCTGGGTATTTTTGTATTTCTATAAATATTCTAGAGCTTTGTTTGGGGGACATAATTAACTTACTTGGAAACAGCTCTAGCCTTTTAGGTTTTGTTTTCTAGCCACGTTAAATGAGATTCCAGCAGCATTTTATCTGGACTAATTTTGCTCCACTGCTGAGGCAAATACACTCCTAGCTAATGTCCCATGAGTTATTTAAAGCAGTGTGAGTTCCAGGGTTTTCCTTCTGATTCACTCTGGTGGTTCTTTTCTTGGCCTCAGAGGTTTCCTCACTTGCATGTGTTGATCAGGATGGGGCTGAAGAGTCAAGTCCTCTCTGTGCAGGATTCTCCTCTCTGGTCCCCTCAGAATCCCAGCCACCATGTCTTCCCTGGACTCCCAGCTCCAGTCCTCAGGCATGGAGACGCTGCTCTACTTCATTTCTGTCTCACCCCTCAGGGGTCACTGCCCCTCACTGCCTGGGGGTTCATTGTTTTAAACATTATCCTTCATATGTGTTGTCTGGAATTCAGTTGTCTCAAGAAGGATGGAGAATGTAGTCCCTACTACTGCATCTTGGAAAAAAGGGAAACTGAGACTAATTATTTTATTATCAGTAGGTCAGCAAACATGTCCTAACACATCCAATACTGTGAATCTGTAAATGCTACACCAAAAACCTGCCTATGGAGGATTCCTGCAAATCCCAAGCAACTCACAAATGAAAGAATTCAATAAGGATTTTCCCAGACTTGAGCAGAAAATCACATCTCACTAAACCCAAACTAAACTTGTCCCCTCCCCAGCTTATCCTTAGGCAAACCTCACAAAGCCTATGTTCACCTCCACACCAACCATCGTGAAGGAGACGATGGCAGGGGGGATGCAGTATGGAAACAGACAGACCTCTCTCTCATGTCCAGTGTGTGCCTGGTCACTCTGTGATACAAGTTGCCACAGCTGGATAATTTATGAGTGGCCTGCGCAGGTGAGGGATCCTGGAGCCTAGCTTCATTAGCTGCAGAGTAGATCTGCCTTTGTTTTATTCATTTACTATTAAAACAAACAGACAATACCTCAGTCATAACCCATTACATGAATTTCCTGATCTGGTAATGGGTCACAGCCCACAGTTAGACGACTTATCCTGTCCAGGTATGTGGATAACTGGGTGGCAAGGGTATCCTCCAGAAGGTAGCTAGGGGCCCTGTGACTTGCTACTGCGTGAAGAGCCATCATCTTTGACACTTGGTGTTTTGATGACAGAGATGATAAGTAGTTACAATGGCAGGCTCGCCAAACCTATTTTTCTCCCTCATGTGATAAACACATCAGGTTGTTCTTGTTTGTCGTTGTTTAGTCACTAAGCCATGTCTGACTTTTTGAGATCCCATGGGCCGTAGTCCACCAGCCTCTCCTGTCCATGGGGTTCTCCAGGCAAGGCTGCTGGAGCGCACTGCCACCATTTCCCCCCCAGGGGGTCTTCCTGGCCCAGGGGTGGACTGCGTCTTCCGTGCCTCCCACATTGGCGGGCGGATTCTTTGCCATGGTGCCACCAGGGAACCACAGACACATCAGGATGAAACCTTAACTTGTTCCTGTCAAAATGGAAGTTTGGTAGAAGCAGGGATTTAGTTCTAATGATCTCAGTGAAGAAAAGTAGGTGCTCACAGGCATTAAACTTGGGTCTCCAAGTTGAACTCAAAGAGCTTATCAAGAGCCCCTTTCTGTTCACAAAATCAAAGACATCAGATGGGTTGCTGAATAGTTTGTAACATCTGAGGTTATATTTTTGAGTTTGTAACATCTAATACCCAACTTGTTCAGTCGCTAAGTCAAGTCTGACTCTGTGACCCCATGGACTACAGCACACCAGGCCTCCCTGTCCCTCACTATTTTGCAAAGTTTGCACAAACTCATGTCCGTTGTGTTGGTGGTGCCTTCCAACCATCTCATCCTCTGTTGCCCCCTTCTCCTCCTGCCCTTAATCTTTCCCAGCATCAGGGTCTTTTCCAGGGAGTTAACTCTTTGCATCGGGTGGCCAGAGTATTGGAGCTTCAGCTTCAGCATCATTCCTTCAAATCAATATTCAGGGTTCATTTCATTTAGGATTGACTGGTTTGACCTAGCTTCCAAGGAAAACTCAAGTGTCGTTTCCAGCACCACAATTCAAAAGCATCAATTCTTTGGTGCTCAGCCTTCTTTATGGTCCAGCTTTCACACCTGTAGATGACTAATGGAAAAACCATAGTTTTGACTAGACAGACCTTCATCAGCAAAGTGATGTCTCTGCTTTTTAATACACTGTAGGTTTGTCATAGCTTCCTTCCAGGGAGCAAGTCCCTTGATTTCATGGCTGCAGTCAATGTCTGCAGTGATTTTGGAGCCTATGAAAATAAACTCTGTCACTGTTTCCATTTTTTCCCCATCTATTTCCCATGAAGTGATGGGACCAGATGCCATGATCTTAATTTTTTGAATGTTGAGTTTTAAGGCAGCTTTTTCACTCTCCTCTTTCACTTGTATCAAAAGACTCTTTAGTTCTTCTTTGCTTTCTGCCATAAGGGTGGTGTCATCTGCATATCTGAGGTTATTGATATTTCTCCCAGCAATCTTGACTCCAGCTTGTACTTCATCCAGTCCAGCATTTCGCATGATGTACTCTGCATAGAAGTTAAATAAGTAGGATGACAATATACAGCCTTGATGTACTCCTTTCCCAGTTTGGAACCAGTCCTCTGTTCCATGTTCAGTTCTAACTGTTGTGTCTTGACCTGCATACAGATTTGTCAGGAGGCAGGTAAGATGGTCCGGTATCCCCATCTCTTGAAGAATTTTCCACAGTTTGTTGTGATCCACACAGTCAAAGGCTTCGAATGTAGATGTTTTTCTGGAATTCCTTTGCTTTTTCTATGATCCAAGGAATGTTGGCAATTTGATCTTTGGCTCCTCTGCCTTTTCTAAATCCAGAGAAGGGAATGACAAACCACTTTAGTATTCCTGCCTTGAGAACCCCGTGAACAGTATGAAAAGGGCCATGCTCAGTAAACCCAGTTTTCTGTTGATGGGTGGGGCTGTGTTCTCTCCCTATATATTAACCCGAGGCCAAACCATGGTAGGGGTAATGGTGGTAATGGAGACCTCCTCCAAAAGGACTTATGCCAGGACCGTTGTATCCAGTGCCCCTGGCCCCGCAGCAGGCCACTGTCGACCATGCCTCTCTCAGAGACTCCTGGACCCTCAGAGGCAAGTCTGGCTCAGGCCCTTGTGGAGTCACTGCTCCTTTCTCCTGGGTCCTGTGTACAAGGTTTTGTTTGTGCCCTCCAAGAGTCTGTTTCCCCAGTCCTGTGGAAGTTCTGTCATCAACTCCCACTGGCCTTCACAGTCAAATTCCCTGGGGGTTCTCGCTCCCTTGCCAGATCCCCAGCTTGGGAAATCTGTTGTGGGCCCTAGAACTTTTGCACCAGAGCAAGAACTTGTTTGGTATAGTTGTTCTCCATTCTGTGGGTTGTCTGCTGGGTGGCTCTGTGGTGGGGCTCACATGCCTTGGCTCCCAGGTCTGCTGCAGCCAGAGCCCCTGTCCCCGCGGCAGGCCACTGCTGACCTGGGCCTCCGCAGGAGACACCCAAACACTTAAAGGCAAGTCTAGCTCAGTCTCTTGTGGGACCCCTGGGTCCTGGTGCACACAAGGTTTTATTTGTGCCCTCCGAGTGTCTCTGGTGGGCATGGTGTTTGATTTAAACACAATTTTGTGCGCCCCCCATCTTGTTTGGGCTTCTCCTTTGCCCTTGGGCATAGGGTATCTTTTTTGTGGGATCCAACATTCTCCTGTCGATGGTTGTTCAGCGGTTAGTTGCAGTTTTGGCATTCTCACAGAAGATGAGCACACATCCTTCTCCAGGTCCCACAGACCCAACCAGGCTGGAGATATAATGGTTGTCTGAATTAAATTGGCCAATTCCAGTCCATTTTGGTTCACGGATTCCTAAGATGTCAATATTCACTCTTGCTATCTCTTGCTTGACCACTCCAATTTACTTTGGTTCATAGACCCAACACTCCAGGTTCCTGTGCAATATTGTTCTTTTGTAAACCACTGGACTTTAACCATCAGAAACAGCCACAACTGAAGGTTGTTTCTGCTTTGGCCCAGCTGCTTCATTCTTTCTGGAGCTATTAGTAAGTGCTCTGTACTCTTCCCCAGTAGCATATTTCACCTTCTGACCTGGGGGGGGGGGGGTTCTTACCAGTGTCATATTCTTTTGCTTTTTCATACTGTTCATGGGGTTTTCATAGCAAGAATACTGGAGTGGGTTGCCATTCGTTTCTCCAATGGACCACACATTTTGTCAGAGCTCTTTATATGACCCACCCATCTTGGATGACCCTGCATAGCATGGCCCATAGCTTCAGAGTTACACAAGCCCCTTCACCCTGACAAGGCTGTGATCCACAAAGGGGAAGACCGTGTATGTAGGGTGTACATTGTTTTGCTGGTGATCCAGTATGGCTCAGCTCAACACTGGCCTTTGTTTAAAATGTTGGTAATTTGTTCATCATGGATTTTATGCATTCATCTTGATTTTAAAAAACATTGCATAAAAATGGTGATTATCTTGATTTCTGAGGGGTTGAGTCTCCTTAAATTTTGCACCCACACAAGTGCCTTCCCCACCTTACACTCGCCCTGGCACTGGGCCCCCCTGCCCCCCACCTCAAGCTATGTACCCACCAGGAGCAGGGAGAGTGGGCAGAGATGGAGCTTCCGCCTTCTCCCTGGCTGGACACTTGAAGAGTCGTGGTTGTGGGTACAGGTCACACTGTTGTTCATCAGAGCTCCTGACTTGAAGAAAGTAAGGTTGGACTTGAAAATTTATCACAGCTGCCGCTGTCCTGGAGGAACACAGGAGGCTCCTGGAAATGGCCATTTGTTATCCTAGGGCAGCTGGACGAAAGATAGAGAGGGCCTCTGCCAGTGCCCTTCAGTGGGCGCTGAAGATGGAGGGGCTGGGGGCTGGTGGGCCTTGTCCTGGCAGAGGTGCCAGAGGGAACGAAGCATTGTGTGGGCCCATGGCTCTGCCCTGGTTCTGCGCTAAAGTCAGCACGGTGACCGTGAAGAGAAACCACAGCAGTCCAAACGGCAGGTGACCAGTGCCCCCCAAGGCGAGGGTAGCGTGGATGGAGCATCGAGTCTCCGTGTTGGGCTTGTGCGCAGGCTAACAACAAAGCAGCTCAGCTTGCCATGCAGCTTCTGGGAGAGCCACGGCCACGGCCCTGGGCCGGCAGCCCCATCGCCAGGTTACCTCTGGAGGCAGCGAGGAGGTGTGACCGGGAGGGAGTCCGTCCACCTGTCCGCAGGGCCCCAGGCGCTGGCCCCATTTAGATTCCTTACCTGGGTTACGTGGGGACTGCCCATTAGTAACAACTCACCGAGCTAAACACAGGTGCGTGCACTTTTTGAGATATGATACACTGCAGTAAACGCTCACAAAGCAACTGGAAGGTGCCCAGTGCCGGGCCCACCACAGGCTGACCAGAGGGCTGGGGAGGCAGGGGAGCCCCAGGCCTGAGGCATACCCACCCTCCACGAGCCCCCAATAGACTCTAATGTAGGCACCGAGAGGAGGGCCTCTCAGGCGTCAACGGGCCTGGCACCTCGCTAACTGCAGCTCCTGCTCACCCAGGCCCAGGCAGCCCAGGACTCTGCATTCCTGCTTGTGTTAGAACAAACCCAGTGGGAGTGAGGCTGCCCGACCCAGCACCACCCAGGAACGCAAGTGCACTGTCTGTCTGGGCCTGGGGCACCCGAGGCCCTGCATTTTAAACAAGCACCATGGTTCTTAGGCAGGTTTGGGAAACACCCATCAAGTTCCCAATTGCTTCACTGCATGGTGAGAATTTCCTTAGAATTATCTGTTTTTCTGCAAATGAGAAAGTTGGCTTAAGGGACTTTAGAAGCTGCTTTCAACAATGATTTTAACCAGCCAAAGGCAGGAGGCACATTCCAGGCTGAGAGGAGGCTCAGGGAGGGCACTGCGCAGGTGGAGAAGGAAAACAGGGGCCCCAGAGATGCCCCTTCATCTCGAGGAAGGCTTCACAGAGTGCCCACGATGACTGCACCCTGGCCGCTAGCTGGGGGCAAAAGTTGAGTCTTCCTGGGTGACCCTGAGCGAGGTGAGGCTGACAGCTCGGGACCCCCCCACCCCTCCACCACAGGGGCCCTCAGTCTGTTCTGATTTCCTCTGGCACTTAACCACCACAGCTGTCCCCAGTCTGAACATCGTCAGCTGGACTGGGTGGGTGTTGCAGCCGGAGGAGGAGACTGTTCGGGTCAGGTCCTCAGGCCCAGGTAGGTCAACACAAGGACACCCAGCTGCAGGTGTGACCTTAGGATCCCTGTCCTTAGAACTGGGTGAGCAGACAGGTGTGCTGGGGGAGTACCCCAATCTTCCAGGGACCCCCTTCATGTGACCTCCCCTGCAGTCCTTGGACACGCTACCCAAGCTGCCTGCAGGGCACAGGTGTGCCCAGCCCTCCCCGTGCCTGGGCGCCTGCACCTACCTGATACGGGGGCTCAGCTAAGACACCCAGACAAGTGTCCGCTGGGCTCATCAGCACCAGTGATGCCAGTCTCCCTCCTTATTAACTGGTCACTTCACTAGCAGCTTATTTAGAACCTCAGTGAGGAAGCGAGGCGCTAACTTTGGAGGGACCCCATTCAGAGATTCTACTATGCGGTGCAATGCAGGGGGAGTGGAAACGTCCTGGTTTTTTCAAGGCGGCTCCCAGAAATTTCAGTCTGTCCGTGTTGGCAGTGATCCCTGACAGCGTGTCAGATGGATCATTGAGCAGACAGTCTGCAAAGATTTAGAAAACAGGTGAGACTCAAAACCAGCCAGCTTGCTACCACCGCTCCCAGTGCATGCCTCTGGTTTCTAAGTTCTGGACCCGCAGCCACAGACGCCTAACTGGTAACACCCCCTACACGGAGCCCACCAGCCACCTCCCTCTTCTCTCAACCTGCTCCCAGCCCCGCCGCTCCACGAAGGATTTCAGCCCACCGTCGAAGAGAGTCGCTGCCTCTGCCCCACCCCCCAGGTTCCTCAGTAGGTGCCCCT
>SJYF01000457.1:2096578-2112415 GCA_006410515.1 Procapra przewalskii
CGCGGGCGGGACGCCTGGGGCGGCGCGCGCAGGAGGAAGCGCGGCCGGCCGCGGCCCGGGAACAGCCCAGACGCCCGAGTCGGGAACGCGGGCCGCGTCTCTATCTGCCAGGTGCGCGGGGCTGGAGGCGCAGTCCTGGGCCGTGGCCGTCGCGCGCCGGCCGGCTTTTCCTCCCGCTCAAGCCTTCCTCCCGGCCTCTCGGCTCCCGGGCCCGCACTGCCAGCTGCCCTGATCCGCCCGCCGCGCCCCCGTCCCGCCCCCAGCGAGTCCCGGCCGGCGGCGAGCTGATGTCCTGAGCTTGCCGCCCGCGGGCTGTGCGCCCGGCCGGGGGCTGCCTGGGAAGTTGGGGCGAGGCGTGCCGGGTATGCGCCATCACCATGTCCCGCCTGGGCTCGTGGCTCGATGAGGTCCAGTGGCTGGTCCTGGTGGCTCTCTTCGTCGTGGCCCTGGGCACGGTGGGCCTGTACCTGGCGCAGTGGGCGCTGGCCAGGGCGCGACCCCCCTCCCGGAGGAGGGCGGCGGAGCCTGGCGACTGCCAGCGCCCAGAGTCGGATGCGCTGCTCGCCTGGATCCTGACTCTGAACAGCTGGAGGAGCCAGTGGCAGGCCGCCTGGGTGACCGCCCTGAACGATGAGGCCAAACGGAAGGGGGTGAGTTTCTGTGAGGGCGGCCGTGCTGCGGGGTCGGGCGCGGTGATCGCGGGGTGTCTACGGGCTCTTCTTCCTCGGAGCCTCTCCACAGCCCTTGACTGCTTCAAGGGGCAAAGCATCCTTGAAAGTTAGAAAGACGGTGGAGACGGAGGACCCTCGATGGGGAATGAAAGCGGAGTGATTAGGTTTTATTAACCGGACCTGCAGCGTGCCAGAGGGACAGCCTGGCAGTTGGAGGGACTTGTCCAGGGGCCACTTCCCCTCTGGCTCTTACCTGCTCTTCCTGGCCGGCATCCCAGGTGGTTTCCCGTATTAGCCTGGACACTGGACCGCTTTTGCACCTGATTTATGAATCACTCTGAACCAAATATGCTTCCATCTATGGAGCTGAATTTTACCCAGAGTGTATAACCCAAAGGTTTGCACTTAAAATTAGAGACGATTGAGGGCCAGCTACTGGCCAGACGTGTGTTGGGGACTTTAGGTACATATGATCGTCTCTGAATCCTCACAGTTCCTGGAGCAAAGGCATCCTCAGCATTTTAGAGGTGGGGGAAACTGAGGCCTGGAGAGGTTAAGTAGCCTGCCTAAGGTTACACAGCCCATGGGTGGCAGAGCTGGGATTTGAACCCAGCTACCTGCCTGTTGGGATAGTCCTCCTTAAACCATTCTGCCTGGCTCCCTGACATTTCCTGATTGGCTCAGAACCTGTTATTGCTTTGGAGAGCTTCCTGAAAACACTTGGGGGCTTAGTCTGAACTCTGTTGCCTCGGGCACCTGTGGTTGTGTTCCTGGTCTAGTTAATGACTGGGTGGCTTATTGTTACTTTTAAGACATCTTGGTTTAATGATGCGCTCCTCTTGTCTGCTGTTTCTGAATAGTCCATAGAAGGAATGAAGGCCTGGTGGGTCTGGGGCACTAAGTCTTTGCCAGTCCTCCTTGCTCCCAGGTGTACACGCTCCTCCACCTGCTTGGGAAGTTAGTGGAGAAGCCCATGGCCTTTTGCTTTGGAAACAGCAAATGCTGTGTGTCTAAACTATCAGCCTTCAGAATACTCCGTGCTGAGCCCTCTGTCTGGTCCTTGTGCCATGGCCTTGACTCATGTAGCCATGGACCTAAAAAACAGAAAAGCTTTGAGGGCGAATGAGCATAAATCCAACAAAAGACCATGTTCTGAACTCTGGGAAAAAATAACCATGCGTTTTGGATGCAAAAAGCCTTCAAGGTCATTTGACTTCCGATTGCCCTGGTGCCTGGAGTCTGTGACCTCGCTGCCAGAACTGGACAGCTCTTCAGAGGAACCACCCCATTTCTTGTGGGAGCCCTGAAGCCCCTCACCTGGACAAGCAAACACAAATTTGTTTCCCCACAAAGCTGCTGTCATTGACCCCTGATTGACCGGGTGTCCTGGGCCTGGGTTCCGGGGCTGAGTACAGGCTGCAGGCTGGAGTTGTGAGCGGGTGAAAGTCTTTTCTCAGCTGGAAGAGACAGGGGCATGATGTGGGCCACTGATTCTGCCTCTCAGCCTTTTCTGAGCTGATCTGTAGGGTCCTGTTGTCACCCTGGGGCCCTTGAGAGAGTCAAGCAGAGGCACAACCCTCCCTCCTGTAAGTCTGGGACAGTCCTGCTTAAACCATTCTGCCTGGCTCCCTGACATTTCCTGATTGGCTCAGAACCTGCAATTGCCTTGATTGGAAGCTTCCAGGTTACCTGTGTGCCTGGAGGGCTGAGAAAGGACGAAATCTCTGCCCTGGAATTTGTGGGCAGCCCTTTGAGGAACTGGAGAAAATACCTGAAGGTTTCGGATGAAGACCTTTCTTCCTGCTCGCTCGCATCTGTGTGGGCGGAGGCCTCTGCTAGGGGCTTGAGTTGGGGGAGGTTTGGCTTATTTGCCTGTCCTCTGCTATTCACCACACACTGCAGAATCTTAGACACCAGTTTTTCCAGAACTCCTGCTGGAAGGGGCAATGATGTACTGAGTGTAAGCTCAAGGCAGCTGTAAGTCTTCTCTGACAGCAGTTGGGTCTGAGTGTGGTATCAGGTGGCTCAGTGTGTGTGTGTGTGTGTGTGTGTGACTTTGCTCTCCCTGGTACCTGGACATGTTGCTTGATTTGAATTCAGATGGAAGGTTCTGCAGTGCTGTAGGCTGATAGGATCTGGGTAACTGCTGCTGTGGCCTCGGCACGCCCCCTCCCCTGTCCTGGGCCATCCGATTGCAGCACTAATGACAGAGAGGGTGAGCAGGCCCTGGTGTTTTCCTAGTGGGTAAGCCAGCCCTGCGGGACTCTCCCTCTGTCCTCCCTTCAGCTCGATTCCCACTAATCCCCGATTAGGGTTGACAACTCCAAGTCCGCATTTGGCGCAGCGCGCCAGCTTAGCGGCCCCCTCCTGCCCCCACCCTGTGCTGTTGTCTGTTTGCCCTGGCCCAAGAGGCGAGCACTCCTGTCACTGGGGGATTGGCAGTGACTGTCGTCTCTAGCATCTCTGTGCAAGGTGGAGTTCTGTCCTGAGTGGAGCAAGTCCTCTCATCCTGTTTTACCCCAGTTCATATCTTAGGACTGCAAGGAACCCTAAACCCTTCTAGCAGCCCCTCTTCCTTCTCCAAAAGGGGAGACAGAGGACTATGAACTGGAGAGACTGGCCAGTGTTGAGCTAGACCCAGGGCCAGGGGTCTTCATAGTTCATCTACATCTGCGAGGGCCCATGGTCCCCCGTGGGCAGCAAATTTGACTTTGAGACGCAAGTATTTCCTTCAGTTGAGGTCCAGCAAGAAAGGATCAAAGGGTACGATTGTTTCACACGTCATCCTCAACAATGGGGCTCCTGTCTCCAGGGAGTTAAAGATGGTTAGTAACTTGTGGAGCCTCCTTTGACCCTGGATGACCAGTGACAGGCAGGGCAGGCTCCTTGTATCATCCTGCGGGGTTTTGACCCTCACTCCTTATGATTAGACAGGATGCTGAGTTGGAGAGACAGATGAGAGCACGGCTGCTCTGGCAGCACATGCCTGGAATTTGGGGAGCACTGGCAAATTGCCTAGAGACCTTTGAAAGAATATACATGCCTGCCACCTCCCCCACTTCAGACTCAGGGAGTCAGCGGGGGTACAGGGAGCCTACTGTATGTTTCACAAGTTCCTGAATCTAGCTCTTCACTAGAGAGAAGCTGCTGGACACACACAGTGTCCATAAGCCAGCCAGTATTCAGTCAGTCAAACTCCCCCCATCCAACAACACCTCTCCACGCTGGGCATTGCAAACACCTGATGTCAGCTGCTCTGATTGCACCTTGGTCCATGAGAACAGGAAGATCCAAGGATTGGTTCAGTCACCAACCTGGGAACTAATGCCGTTATCTGAGGGCAACAGTGGAGGTTTTCCCTTTGCGTTTACATGAATATTTACAAAGTTGTTTGGGGTGACATCACCCCAGCAGCAGGTGTGTCAGGTCCACACCCTTGACACCCACCGCTGACTCTGGGGCTGCTCTTTCCACAGCAGGTCACCAGCTCTGAAAGCCAGAGCCTATGGTCCTGCGACTCCTACCCACAGGCTGGATAGAGCCCCCTCCCGAGGCTGATGCTGTTGGGACTGCATGCGGGGAGCAGCGGTCTGAGAGCAAGCACATGTTCTGGACTTGTCTGGGAATGGGTACTTGAGGAGGCCCAGGCCCTGGTGGAGAGGGTCATGAAGCTGTTTGTTTCTTTAGTCCTTTGCCCAGGATTCTTTTCAGAGGAATGTTCTAAATGTAGATGACCAAGACTGTAGGACAATTTGTGGTCTTCATAAAAAAAAAAAAAAAGAAGAAGATGCCGTGTGAACTTAAAACATGGTATTAATAGCTCTGACTTGTATATGAGCGGCAGCAATTTGAGGAGTAAACAGAGTGACAGGGCTTGGAGGTTTCTTGTTCTGCAATGAGCTTCCTTCAAGGGCTCCTCCCCAAAATTCAAGGTCCTTGAGCACCGATGGTGCCCACAGTGTAAGAGGTCAGCTGGAAAGAATGGGAAGGTGACCCTGAGTCAGTCACCCTTCACCTGACCATCAAATTACTCTCCTTGCTATTGCTCTAACATTCAGGGTTCTTTCCTGTGTGGGGTCTTCCCACAGGGCATTCCTTCTGTCCCCAACACTTATTCAGCCTTTGTCCTGACGCTTTTGAACTGTGGTGCTGGAGAAGATTCTTGAGAGTCCTTGGGACAGCAAGGAGATCAGACCAGTCAATCCTAAAAGAAATCAACCCTGAATATTCACTGAAAGTACTGATGCTGAAGCTGAAGTCCAATACTTTGGCCAACTGATGCGAAGAACCAACTCACTAGAAAAGACCCTGAGGCTGGGAAAGACTGAAAACAATGGGGGGGTGTGGCAGAGGATGAGATGGCTAGATAGCATTGCTGACTCCGTGGACTTGGATTTGAGCAGACTCTGGGAGATGTTGAAGGACAGGGGAGCCTGGCGTGCTGCAGTCCATGGGGTTGCAAAGAGTCAGATGTGAATGAGCGACTGAAAAACAACAGCCGTATTTCAGGTCTCAGAACAAAAATCCCTCCTCCCCACTTTTTGGGGACTGCTGGCCCACTCCCACCCCAGCAGCACTGTGTGGTCACTGGTGCCCTCATCAGCTCCCAGGATTGTGAGGGAGGCCAGAGCTCTGTCCATCCAGGCGCAGCCCACCCTGAGTGCTCAGCTGTCTCAGGGCATGAATAACAGCCCCTGTTAGAAACTTGTCACTGAAGGGGAGAAACGGTGGTGATGTACCTCAGCCTGTCTGGACTCAGGCCTCCCCTGCTTGGGAGCTGGCCAAGCCTGGGCCAAGCAAGCTCTTTAATGTGCTTTGTTTTTCACTTCTAAAGCATCAACCTAAAGGAGGCTCACTGATGACTCTGCAGATTGTCAGTAGAAACGAGGAAGAGATGCCAGTTCAGGTTGTTCCTTGTGTTCACCCATTCTCTCAGCAACATGGGAATTCAGGGGAAGGAAGAGTGGGTGTAGTGTTAATGTCAACTAAAATGCAGCCAAAGCTAACTTCCACTCCTACCAGCCCCCCTGGGTTGTTGAGGAGGGAGGGCACCTCTTGAGCTGCTTGGAAGAGCTGTGTTCTTTGCTTAGGTTGGAAGGCAGCTCTGGGGTTGTGTGACCTTGGGCAAGCCCTGACCTCTCTGTGCTTCATCTCTGGAAGAGGATAACTTGGGCTTCAGTCTGGAAAACAGCATCTAGTCCAGATGAGATGAGATCTGTGTGAAGCCTTTAGCCAATAGGGTCAAGATGGGCTTCTTTCTTGTAACATCCCCTTAAAAAAACTTTTAAAATGTTTACTGCTTTTAGATTTAGAGGAAAGTTGTAAAAACAATTGAGTATCTTTTCCTTATCCAGCCTACATAACCATCAGTCAGTTCAGTTCAATTCAGTCGCTCAGTCGTGTCCGACTCTTTGCGACCCCATGTACTTCAGCACCCCAGGCCTCCCTGTCCATCACTAACTCCCAGAGTTCACTCAGACTCACGTCCATCAAGTCAGTGATGCCATCCAGCCATCTCATCCTCTGTCGTCCCCTTCTCCTCCTGCCCCCAATCCCTCCCAGCATCAGAGTCTTTTCCAATGAGTCAACTCTTCGCATGAGGTGGCCAGAGTACTGGAGCTTCAGCTTTAGCATCATTCCTTCCAAAGAACACCCAGGACTGATCTCCTTCAGAATGGACTGGTTCGATCTTCTTGCAGTCCAAGGGACTCTCAAGAGTCTTCTCCAACATCACAGTTCAAAAGCATCAATTCTTTGGTGCTCAGCTTTCTTCACAGTCCAATTCTCACATCCATGCATGACCACTGGAAAAACCATAGCCTTGAGTAGATGGACTTTTGTTTGCACGGTAATGTCTCTGCTTTTGAATATGCTCTCTAGGTTGGTCATAACTTTCCTTCCAAGGAGTAAGCGTCTTTTAATTTCATGGCTGCAATCACCATCTGCAGTGATTTTGGAGCCCCCCAAAATAAAGTCTGATGCTGTTTCCACTGTTTCCCCATCTATTTCCCATGAAGTGATGGGACCAGATGCCATGATCTCAGTTTTCTGAATATTGAGCTTTAAGCCAACTTTTTCACTCTCCACTTTTCACTTTCAACAAGAGGCTTTTTAGTTCCTCTTCACTTTCTGCCATAAAGGTGGTGTCATCTGCATATTTGAGGTTATTGATATTTCTCTTGTCAATCTTGATTCCAGCTTGTGCTTCTTCCAGCCCAGCGTTTCTCATGATGCACTCTGCATAGAAGTTAAATAAGCAGGGTGACAATATACAGCCTTGACGTACTCCTTTTCCTATTTGGAACCAGTCTGTTGTTCCATGTCCTCTTCTAACTGTTGCTTCCTCACCTGTGTAATGATATTAACGTTATTCTAATATAGGAAATTAACTTGGCAGAATGTTACCTTATTTCATGGCACAATGATATTAGCATTGTAACAATATAAGAAATTAACAAAACATTTTAACTAAACTGAAGACCCTGCTTGGTTTCCCTTGCCTTCCACTAGTATCCTTTTCTTGATCCAGGGTCCCGTTCAGGTCCTACCTTTGTTGAGTTGTTGCTTGTGCTTGTCTCCAGAAGTCTGTAAGTTTCCCAGTCTTCCTTGTTTTTCATGACCTTGACAACTCTGAAGAGTATTGATTGCTGTTTTGCCAAATATCCCTCAGTTTGGTGTTTTGCACAATTGGGCTGCAGTTCCACAAACCACAGAAGGGATGTGCCCCTTTGAGTGTACTATTTCCTGGGCTTATGATGTCAGCATGGCTTACCAGTGGGGACTGTGGCCTTGATCCCCGTGTTAAGGTGATTTCCACCCATTTCTCTTCTTACATCTTACGTCTCCCTTTTGCTTTCTCCCTATAGTTAACAAATAGCTTGGGGAGATACTTTGAGACTGCACAGATCCTGTTACTCTTCACACTTTTGCACGCTGATTTTGGCATCCACGTATCTAGTCTGCAACACTTCTGTGGAGTTTGCCTAATGATGATTTTCTCTTTTTCACTCTTTCCTTCTGCATTTATTCATTGGAATTCTGTTGCAAGAGAACTGAGACTTCTCTTCCATCTCTACATTTTATTGAGTATTTACGTAAGTGTGTATTCATGGATATTTGCTTTATTCCATGGGTTACAACACAGTGTGCATGTGCTCAGTCATGTCCAACTCTTTGCAGCGCCAGGGACTATAGCCTGCCAGGCTCCTAGTCCATAGAGTTTTCCAGGGAAGAATACTGGTGTGGAATGCCGATTCCTACTCCAGGGAATCTTCCCAACCCAGGGATCGAAACTTCGTCTCTTGAGTCTGTTGCCTTTCCTGCGTTGGCAGGCGGGTTCTTACACTGTGCCACTTGGGAAGTGCCTGTAATCCAGTACCATCACTATTTGTTTTGTTGTTTAAACTGTTCTTGTTTTGGCCATTAGAAGCTCTTTTGTGTTCTTACACACACACACACACACACACACACACACACACACACACACATTAGCATTTCCTTGATGGTTCTGCAAGATGTTTGCTGTAGACTCATCTTGCATTTTCTTCTTCTCTGGCCCGGATTTGACCACTTCCCCAAGCAGCTCAGATTCCTTTTACTAAAGAATTATTTAGAATACAAGATTTGGGCATCAGGGGTGCTTATTACTGCTGGGGTCTCATTGCTTCTAGACCCTCTTAGTGAACAGACCTAGGAAAAGATATGTGTGGATGGCACATATTCCTGTAACACATCTCTCTGCCTCTGTCTTCAGAATCATGACTATGTTGACACTCCTTTTAATATTGTTGGAGAAAGGAATGGCAAACCATTCCAAGTATCCTGGCTTAAAACTCAACATGCAAAAAACTGAGATCGTGGCATCTTGTCCCATCACTTCATGGCAAATAGATGAGGGAAAAATGGAAACAGTGATAGATTTTATTTTCTTGGGCTACAAAATCACTGCAGATGATGACCGCAGCCATGAAATTAAAAGACACTTGCTCCTTGGAAGGAAAGCTATGACAAACCTAGACAGTGTATTAAAAAGCAGAGACACCACGTTGCTGACAAAGGTCCATCTCGTCAAAGCTCTGGATTTTCCAGTAGTCGTGTATGTATATGAGAGCTGGACCATAAAGAAGGCTGAGCACCAAAGAACTGATGCTTTCAAATTGTGGTGCTGGAAAAGATCCTTGAAAGTCCCTTGGATGGCAAGGAGATCAAACCAGTCCATCCTAAAGGAAATCAACCCTGAATATTCACTGGAAGAACTGATGCTGAAGCTCCAATACTTTGGCCACCTGATGCCAAAAGCCAGCTCATTGGAAAAGACCTTGATCCTGGGAAGGACTGAAGGTGGGAGGAGAAAGGGGCAACAGAGGATGAGATGGTTGGATGGCATCACCGACTTAATGGACACGAGTGTGAGCAAACTCTGGGAAATGATGAAGGACAGGGAAGCCTGGCGTGCTGCAGTCCATGGGGTCACAAGAAGTCGGACATGACTGAGCCACTGAACAACAAATGCTGATAACCCAGATTCCAGGCCAATGGCACAGAGTTCGTTTTCATCTTCCCCTTTGCTTATCTCTGACTTCCTCCTCCAAGAATGAGGCATCTGGGACTCACTGCCTGTGACATACTTATGTGGTCAACTCCAGCGTACACATAACGTCCTTTCTGCTGACCTGTGCCCCCATGAGAAACACGTTTCCTGGCTAGATTCTCGCGTTTATGTGCAGCCAGGATCCTGTTTGCCACAGTCTCTCTGGTTCAGTCTGTTTCCTGGCCCTTCTGGCGGTTGTGTTCTTTACTTGCGCTGTCAGGTTTCTGGTCTATCTGGGGCTCCTCCCACATCCAGATTTTTCACAACTCCATCTTTAGCCAGTGATTTGGGGTGCCACTCTTGCCACTGACTCTTTCCATACATGTTGGGGTCTATTCTGGATGCCCGGTATTAGCCTCACTGGTCATCTCTGTGTTCGTGTGCTGGTACCACATGCTTGGAATCAGTGAGGTTCTGTACATGCATGCACGCTGTCACTTCAGTTGTTTCTGACTCTTTGTGCCCCTGTGGACTGTAACCCATCAGGCTCCTCTGTCCATGGGATTATCCAGGCAAGAATACTGGAGTGGGTTTCCATTTCCTACTCCAGGGTATCTTCCCAACCCAGGGATCAAACCCACATCTCTTCCATCTCCTGCATTGCAGGCAGATTCTTTATCACTGACCACCTGCGAAGCCCACAGAGGATCAGTAGTGTGTCTTAATGTCTGGGAGAGCTAGTGTCTTGTGTTTCTTTCTCAGTTGTTCTCCTGGCAATTGGCTGCCTGTTGCTTTTCCTTGTAGACGTAAAGTCTTTCTTTGGTCGGAGTGGGGTTGAGTCTAGAACGATGCTGCCTGCCCACAGACAGAGTACAGAGATGCAGGGATGTTGCTGCATACAGGCTGGGCTCTCTGAAACTCCAGGATCAATCAGAAGGGGAAGGGGAACTTTTGGGTCCTCATTTTAACTGAATCACATATTTTCTTTGTGAGCCTGCCTCTTGACATTAACTTTCCTAGCAGAATATCTACAGGGTTTTCATTCAGAAGGTGCCATGGGTAAGAGGGTGTAGATGGCACCTCCTGATGGGCAGGGGCAGGAGGTGACATCTAGGCTGCTTAAGTCTACGTGGTCTCTTCAGGCTGGTGTAGAAGGTACATTGTATTTCACATGCAGTCCCAGCAGCTGTGGGGCTTCCCAGGTGGTGCAGTGATAAAGAATCTGCCTGCAATGCAGGAGACACAAGAGGCATGGGTTATAGCCCTGAGTGGGGAAGATCCCCTGGAGGAGGAAATGCAACCCACTCCAGTATTCTTGCCTGGAGAATCCCATGGGCAGAGGAGTCTGGTGGGCTACAGTCCATGGGGTCACAGAGATTTGGTGGTGGTCCAGCAGCTGTACTGACTCCCGCGAGGGTCAGTCTCCTGCCCAGCACTGCACTCTGTGCTGGGGCTGCTCTTTTAACCAGGAGGCCTGGCACACAGGGCGATGCCATCCCCAAGCCACTGGCCAGCAGGTCGCACCGAAACAAGCTGTAGCCATGGGCAACATCCGTAGAGCAGCCCCGAGCCATGACGTCATCACTCTTGAGAAGTAGATTTAATTCTCCCCTGATGGTTTGTAGAGGTGAGATTGATGCCGCTAAGACAAGATGAGGTTAGAAGAACGTCAGTGACAATGTTCTGTGCCTGTAGGTGTGCACTGCATCACTGGGGATTCTTAAGAAACAGCCCCGGGCTGACTTCATTCTTGCTCATCCCCACTGCACTTGCCAGGAGAGCTTTGCTGCCATTTGTACTATTTCTATCCCCCACCCTTAATCTTCCTTGCAGTTGGAACCAGCTCATCACAGCCGGGAGTCTCAGAAATAGATGAGATATGGTGGGGAGCTGTGGGGCTGAGTCTGTTTTTTAAATACATGATCAGAACTCATTTGATGATGATGGGCTTTCTGGAGCATGTCAGGAAGAGAATTGAAAGAGAGTTTCGTTCTAGGGTCGTATTGTTGGCATACATGTTCAGCCTCACAAGAGAACTTTAAAATATATATGTATGTGTATATATATATATATATATATATATATATGTAAATTTATTTATTTTAATTGGAGGTTAATTACTTTACAATATTGTATTGGTTTTGCCATACATCAACATGAATCCGCCACAGGTATACACGTGTTCCCCATCCTGAACCCCTCTCCCTCCTCCCTCTCCCTACCATCACTCTGGGTCGTACCAGTGCACCAGCCCCAAGCATCCAGTATCATGCATCAAACCTGGACTGGCGATTCGTTTCATATATGATATTATACATGTTTCAATGCCATTCTCCCAAATCATCCTACCCTCTCACCCTCCCTTGAGTCAAAAAACCCAAGACCTGGTTGGTAATCCAAGTCCTGATTTATCCCTTCATAAAGCATTAGTCTTGTTGCCTTGTGGTCATAATAATTGATTTGCATGTCTTACACTGAAGATTTTAATTGCAGAAACCAAAATTTAATGCAGAATTTTAATGCAAGTTTTTAATTGCAAGAACTTGTCACCTGCCAGGGTGACAAGCCATGGAGGACATTTCTGGGAGGGTATGAGAGGATGTGGAGAGCTGAAGGTGGAGTTAAAACAAGGAGACTATGGAGGGCAGGAGCCTGGGAGCTCTGGGGGTCCTCAAAGCAGGGACTCAGGAACATGATCCTTGAGCAGTACTGCCGGCTGGCCCATTTCCAGGCAAAGAATCCTAAATTCCATGGAGAAGCACCTGTCTGCTCCCACGGGTTCCTGCCCACCTGCCACTTGGGCAGTGGAAGGCAAGAAGAGGGTAACCTAAGGAGAGTGCCCACACCCCTGTGGGGCAGGGAGAGGTGATTCTCTGAAACTAGGGAGAGAGCTTTCCTAGAGAAAGGGGAGAACACAGCCCATACACCTGCTGTGCCCCACCTGCAGGCCAGCTGCGCACCCACCCTCCTGGGAGCCTGGGCTTCTCCGCTCTCACTGTGAACCTGAGCTCTCAAAACCCCCTCTGCCGCCTTCATTGCCACATTTTTTATTTTGTCCCTGAGTTTCTTACTGATATTTGTCCAGGGCTGCTCTTCAGAAGCACATGTTGAACTAAATGAAGTCATATCACATCTTCTTAGAGCTGCAGAGCTTTGCAGCAAGTACATCATCTCCCTTAGAAAGTAGCTCCCCCCGCCCCCCGCCCTCCCGGGCACCGTCTCCTCACTCTGCTCTTCTGTTCCAGGGCCCGCTGCTCCTCTGCTTCCAGGAGGACCTGCTGCAGCCGCCTCTGGAGCTGACCGTGCAGCAAGTCTCCAGCGTGGCCCGGTCGGCCCAGGAGAAGGTGAGCCAGGCGCCGTCGCCTGCTGGAGGCCTTTCCTCACCCAGGAAGCCAATTTTAAACTGGGATATATAACTGGGTCACTTTGCTATACACCAGAGATTGACACAACATTGTAATCAACTATACTTCAATTTTTTTTTTTAAACTGGGGTGGGGGAATTTATTCTTAGAATTATTGAAAATGCCAGACATCTTACACCAAAAAAAATAAAATAAAATAAAATATGTCCCATCATTGATGAATGGATAAATAAAATATGGCATTCCCACATGATGGAATATTATTTGGCCTCATGAAGGAATGTGATTCTGACATGTGCTCCCACGTGGATGAGCCTTGAAGACATTCCACTAAGCGAAAGAAGCCAGGCATGACACATATTACAAGATTCCATTCACATGAAATATTCAGAATAGATAAATCAGTAGAGACAGAAAGTAGACAAGTGGTGTCCAGGGCCTGGGAGTGGGCTGTGAACAGCGACTGCTAATGGGGCTGGGATTTTAGGGGGTGATGAAATGTTCTAAAGGTGGTGCTGGAGATGCTCGTACAACAATGTGAAATATATTTAACATATATTTAATATATTTTAAAGCCATTTGATTGTATAGTTTAAATGATCAGATTATTTGTAAATTTATATATATATCAGTTCAGGTCAGTTGTTCAGTCGTGTCTGACTCTGCGACCCCGTGCACTGCAGCACACCAGGCCTCCTTGTTCATCACCAACTCCCAGAGTCCACCCAACCCCATGTCCATCGAGTCGGTGATGCCATCCAGCCATCTCATCCTCTGTCGTCCCCTTCTCCTCCTGCCCTCAATCTTTCCCAGCATCAGGATCTTTTCAAATGAGTCAGCTCTTTGCATCAGGTGGCCAAAGTATTGGAGTTTCAGCTTCAACATCAGTCCTTCCAATGAACACCCAGGACTGATCTATAAATTTTATTAAATTATAAACATACATTTTATAATTTATAAAATGTTGTTTAGTTGCTAAGTCATTTCCGACTCTTTGTGACCCCAAGGACTGGAACCCGCCAGGCTCCCCTGTCCAAGGGATTTCCTAGGCAAGAATACTGGAGTGGGTGCCATTTCCGTCTCCAGTGGATCTTCCCAACCCGGGGATGGAACTCATGTTTCCTGTATTGGCAGGCGGGTTCCTTGCCACTGGGCCACCAAGGAAGCTCAGGATTTATATAGGTACAGTTATAAATAATATGTGAATAATTCTGTAGCATGATATATAGATTTTAGCCATTTAGCTATTAACACAGAGTTTATTTTATAGTTGCTAACAGTTTATAGGCCGAAATTACCTGTTATACTGGTCAACTACAATAAAAAATGGGAAGAATTTTTTTGTAATAAAGTCTCTGCGAAGTGCTGAGCGACTCTTAAGTATAACTTTCCCCTTGTTCTTGATATTTTATTGTCAAGTTAAATGTATACCATTTAGCAGACTGAGGAGGAGATACCTGGGTGGCCCCTGGGCCCAGAAGGAGCTCCCATCCAGCCCCTGGAACCCTGTCCTTGTGTATCCTCGCCTACCCCCTCCCTGGGTCAGCTAAAACATCATTTGTGCGTTTCAAATGTTTATTGTTTTGTGTGTACATTTTCGCAACAAGCTTTCTCTTTACAAGAACATAGCAGTTTGGATGTTCACCCAGGTTGGTTTTGGGGCTGTTGTTCATTAGCTGGAACTGCAGTTCATGACTCTGGGTGGACACAGGCAGCTTTGTCCACTTTCCACAGATGGACAACGAGATGGTTTTCCCTTTTTCACAAGTGCAGCAAGGCTGCCCTGAACTGTCTCCTAAGTCCTCAGACTCAAGCCTGGGAGTATCTCTGGGGCAGGTGTGAGGTTCTTGGGTTGTAGGTTCACACAATCAGCTCCACCATGGACTCCAGAATTGGTCACCCAGGCACTGACCCAGCGTCCCTTGCCCTGGCAATCCAGAAGGGCTCTCTCTCCCCATGCCCTGGTGGATCCATAACCCCTGCAGCAAGCATGGGAAATCCCCCGGAGATGCTGGGAGAAAACCGGCGGCACCAGCGCAGCCCTGAGAGCCAGAAGGGGCCCTGTAAGCAGGTGGTGCGGTGCCCAGGTTTCAGAAGCCAGGGGTCTGGGGGCAGCTTGCTGTAGGCCTGACCTACCTGAGTCCCCTGCTTGGGATGTGCCCCTGTGCATTGATTGAGTGCCCTATTATTGACAAATAAGCCGCAAGCCCCCTTGGGGTGGTCACTTTCTGTTTCCTGTTTTCTGACACTGTCAGTATTAAGAGAACAGCGCTCAGAGACTGGCCTGGAGGTGCTGGGGAGGGAGCAGGGATTAGAAATGGCCATACACCATTTTTAACATTGATATATAGATAGTACCAGAAACGCAGCGTTTGGAAAGTGGATGGTTAAATTGTGTTTGTTTTAATACCATGGCAGAAATATTGCACGCCTATCAAAAAGTTGAGAAGAATGTATAGAAGTGCACAGGCTTTTTTTAAGACTGTCATTAATTCTTTTTTAAACATTCAATTAATTAATTTTTTATCTTGGTTGTATTGGGTCTTTGTTGCTGCCCTCGGGCTTTCTCTAGCTGGGGCAAGTGGGAGGCTACTCTTTGTTGGGCAGTGTGTGGGCATCTCATTGTGGTGGCTTCTCCTGTTGCAGATCACGGCTCTAGGTGCACGGGCTTCAGTAGTTGCAGACCGTGGGCTCAGTAGTTGTGGTACTTGGGCTTAGTTGCTCCCCAGCATGTGGGATCTTCTCAAACCAGGGATCAAACAGGTGTCCCTTGTGTTGGATTCTTAACCGTGGGGCCACCAGGGAAGCCCTGCATCAAGTTTTTTAAGTCTGCCCTCTTCCTCCTTGCTCTCAGCCCTCCTTCCTTTGCTCCCTGCAGATGGGACCATGGGCAGAGCTGTCTGCACTCTGTTCTAGGAAGCTTTTCACCCAGTAAACTACTGGAAAGTGCACACGATTTTGTTTTCTTTTACAAGTTTCTTCATAGTTCTTGTCTCCTATGTTTTCTTGGCCAGAGAGGACCCGAGCGCCTGCCAGTGCCTTTGTGCTGGCATCAGGGCCCTCCTCTTGGGCAGGAGCCCACCCCCCTGGGCAATGCAGGAAAGTGGGTTGAGTGTCGTGGTCCCAGGGAACCAGCTCAGGCGCCCTGTGGGGATCCACCTGGCCCGTGGGAAGTGGAGAGCAGGATACCCCCAGGTGCTTGGATCCTGTACACAACCTCTTCCTCTCTTGGACATGCCTCTTGACTGATCACAGCCCGTTTCAGGGTACC
>SJYF01000457.1:2112983-2125399 GCA_006410515.1 Procapra przewalskii
CCCTCCAAGTGCTCTGTGCTCCGACTTTCTCCTGCAGCCCCTGAAGACCCCTGTGTGCCAAGGTAACCACCGTTGCAAATATCTGTTCATCAGCAAGCCCCCTGCCCTGGTCCTGCACAGAGAGTGGGGTCTTGCATAGGTCAGAGCATCAGAGTCATCTTGCAGGACCCATGGGAGCTACACATTCCATACCCTGCAGCCAGGGCTGAATGGAGACCTCTCAGGGGTTTTCTTATGACTCCTGACACCAAATGTGTGCATTTTTTCTTTCACCCAGCAAGCAGTCCTCCAATGCTCTGAACACCAACTGGGTGTCCTACAATTCAGTTCAGTTCTGGCACTAACTGCAGTGCAGACCCCTCAGATCAGGGCTCCGTCCCACAAGACTGCTCCCTATTTCAGATGCCACCCCTAGGTCTGGGCTTCCTGTACCCACCATCCGCTCTAAAGTTGAAGGTTCCCACAACCCCTCCTCATGCTAGAAAAGCTCACAGAACTTGGGAAAGCAGTTTCCTTACTATTGTTGCTGTTTACTTGCTCAGTCGTGTCTGACTTGTTGTGACCTCATGGACTGTAGCCCTCTGTCCATGAGATTTCCTAGGCAAGAATACTGGAGTGTATAGCCATCCAAGGGATCTTTCCCCACACAAGGATCAAACCTGGGCCTCCTGGACTACAGGAGGATTCTTTACTACTGAGCCACCTGGAAAGCCCTTCCTTCTTATTGAAAGTGAAATTGAAGTCGTGTGTGACTCTTTGTGACCCCATGGACTGTAGCCCACCAGGCTTCTCAGTCCATGGGATTTTCCAGGCAAGAATACTGGAGTGGGTTGCCATTTCCTTCTCCAGGGGATCTTCTCAACCCAGGGATCGAACCCAGGTCTCTGGCGTTGTAGGCAGACGCTTTACCCTCTGAGCCATTATCAGTGTCTTATAAAGAACACAGCTCAGGGCCAGCCAAATGGCAGAGGTGTCTGGAGCAGGGAAGGGAGAAGGGACGGGAACTTCCATGGCCTCTAATGTGCCACCCTTCCAGGACCAGATGCTCTCTGAACCTCATTGTTAAAGGGTTTTATGGAGGTTCCATTACAGAGGATGTCTGATTGAACCACAGGCCATAGGTCTGTGATCCCATCTCTAGTCCCTGTCCATTCCCCTGGGCTCCAGGTGGCAAAGCTTCTCCCCTCTCATCACGCCTTGCCTGTGCGGACCTCCTGCCTACCTCCTGTTGTTATCTAGGTCCCCAGCCACCAGTCATCTCCTTAGCATCTAAAAGACATTCTTATCACTCCGGAGATTCCAAGGGTTTTAGAAGCTGTGTGCCATGAGCTGAGGACACCACCAAATATTTATCCCAAAGACAAGCCTACCAGGGGCTGGGGCATTTCTCTAAGGGAGTGCTCATGGGACAGGGCACCTGCGTTCCTTTGGAAGGGCATCTTTTCAGGTGGCGACTGGAAGCACCGCTGTCTGCAGCACTCGTGGAGAAAGGCATCACCCTGTAACTTCTCTGCAGGGCTCTCTGTGTCCTCCCTTTCAGTCCCAACATGCCCCAAGCACATTTCTCTCTCCCAGACTGTAATTACACTCTTACACAAGAGCAACAAGTTTCAGCTGCATTCTCTTTGCTCATGTCCTGGAAGAGCTTTGCTCTAGATGTTTGACCCAGAAGATGGAGACTTAATTTCTGTATTGCAAGTAGCCCGAGAGCAGCGCCTTGTCCTCAGGTGGCAGCAGCGGCCCCTCCTGGGTCACCTGTGGAGGCATGAGGTCTACACAGGCAGCTGAGCTCCCTGAACATGAACCGGGGTCAGGCAGATTGTGCGGGACAAGCACTTGCTGCAAAGGCCACATATTTCCTTAGCAAGCGCAGTGAGTGCCCCTGTAAATGGGATTCGTATGTTGAAGGCTCACCAGGGAAAGCAACAAACACTGGTCCTGAGGGACTGCAGTGCTGTTTACCTTGGTGGGTGGCCCTACCCCGTAAAAAGTATGAATTAGCTTTGTTGTCAGTGTCATTTGTAAATAAATAGAGGCTTCTAATGGTGCATCGATCAGCTGCAAGGTTAAAGTTTTAAATAAACAACAATCCACCCAGACTGGAGTAAGATCTAGAAGTCAGAGAGATCCAGGCTGGCTGCGAGCTTGTCTTGGGCATTTCCTTCTCCCTCTGAGCCATGGGCTGTGTCTGTAAAGGTGAACCCCTGCCTGGCCCCGGCCTGTGCAGTACCTGCAGGGACCTGCTCCTGATGTCATTGGGCTGTACAGGTTCTGTCTGTTCTCCTTAGCACCCACAGCTCTCCTCCACCCAAGGAAGCATCGTGACCTTTGTATAGAGGGGGAAGCCAGGCAGAGAGAGGCCGTTGAGGGAACTAAGAACCACTGAATAAAGCAGAGGCTGTAACTGAACCCGAGTCAGCCTCCAGAAACAGGCTCTGACTGTGATACACCATAAATGGTGCTGTTAACGATTATTCTTTCCTTTCTTCTTATTGTCATTGTATGTTTATCATTTCACTTAAGCTCCCACCCTCCCCAGGAAAGAGGGAAGATGGAAAAAGGGGAACTGAAAGGCACTAACCAACCTTTGCTTCCATGAAACCATAGCAACAAACAGATTGAGGCATTTGCTTGGAATTTCCCCCAGAATCTTATTCCACGTGATATGTCGGGGAACCCCGCAACCCTGCCTGGGTATGAATTGTGTATTCTGAGCACATGGACTTTTTCGATTTAAGGCTGTCTGCTATACACTAAAATACACTCTGAAAGATTCCGGGATCTCCTCTGCTCTCTCCAAACCTTGGTGAACCCCGCACTTTGCAAGTGTATTGTTGTTCAGTCATTAAGTCATGTCTGACTTTGCAACCCCATGGACTGCAGCACGCCAGTCCTCCCTGTTCCTCACCATTTCCCAGAGTTTGCCCAAGTTCATGTCCATCCAACCGTCTTATCCTCTGTCACCCCCTTCTCCTTTGCCAGGAACACAAAGTTGTAGTTGCAAATAGGAAATTTGGTTGATTTTTTTTTTTTTTTCCGGATGAGTGGATATTATTTATTTACTTTTGGTTGTGCTGGGTCTTCATTGCTGTGCAGGGACTTTTATCTAGTTGTAGCAAGCGGGGACTACTCTCTAGTCCTGATGCAACAGCTTCTTGTCACAGTGGCTTCCCTTGTTGCAGAGCAGAGGCTGTAGGCACACGGGCTTCCGTAGTTGCAGCTCCTGGGCTCTAAAGCGCAGGCTCAGTAGTTCGGCGCACGGGCTTAGTTGCCCTGCAGCGTGTAGGATCTTCTCCACCCAGGAATGGAACTGGTGTCTCCTGCATTGACAGGCAGATTCTTTACCACTGAGCCACCATGGAACTGATTGACTTTTTCTTTTTTTTTTTTTTTGGTTTTGCATGACTTGAAATTCCAGGTACGCTATTAGCCTGGTATTTATGCTAAAGATCTAACAACTTGTGAAACTGTTTTGAAGCTGGGTCTTTCCAAAGGCAGGTGAGAGATTCCTCCCTGGGGGCCCCACCCTTTGAGGCTGGAATGGGAGCAGAGCCTCTGGGAGAGTCCCCTCTTTGCTGGAAGGGAGGCAGATGGAATCTGGGCTGAGTCAGCCCTCAGGTACTTAGCCTGGTGTAGGCTGCTGAAAGGACCCTCTGGCAAGCTGGGGGTTTGTTTGTGAGCTGGAACACAGGGCAGCGGCTAATGATGAAGATATGGCTGAGCAGAACACTAGAGCACTAACAGCCAGCCTGCAAAAGACTCAGCTCTCTCCTGCCCTCATTCTAAAGGCAGTGTCTTGTATGTGTCTTTGAATGCATAGAGACCATGGAGGAGAATGCATTCTCAGATTTTTAAGCCAAGGAATGCCCACGTAAGGTGCATTATGTAGCAACAATACCTCCGGGTAGTCGTTCAGTCGTGTTTAACTCTTTGCGACCCCACTGACTGCAAACTCATGTCCATTGAGTCAATGATGCCGTCCAACCATCTCATCCTGTCACCCTCTTCTCTTTCCCTCAATATTTCCCAGCATCAGGGTCTTTTCCAATGAGTCGACTCTTTGCATCAGGTGGCCAAAGTATTGGAGCTTCAGCATCAGTCCTTCCAATGAATATTCAGTGTTGACTTCGTTTAGGATTGACTGGTTTGATCTCCTTGCCATCCAAGGAACTCTCAAGAGTCTTCTCCAGCACCACAGTTTCAAAGACTCATTGCTCATTCTAAAGAATCCAAGCAAGAGAAGGGATGGGGAGTGTGGGTGGGGGTGGGGTGTCGGAGCCCATGTGGCCCCAGGCACACCCCTCGAGGGGATGAAATAGAGCATCTACCCAGCATTCCTTGGGGCTGGCTGCCATCTTGTTTCCAGCGTTTTCCACCTCAGTCCACTGGGAAGTGAAGTGAAATTCTGTTATTTGTGTCTGACTCTTTGCAATCCCATGGACTATACAGTCCTGGACATTGTCCAGGCCAGAATACTGGAGTGGGTAGCCATTCCTTTCTCCAAGGGGATCTTCTCAACCCAGGGATTGAACCTGAGTCTCCTGCATTGCAGGCGGATTCTTTACCAGCTGAGCTGCAAGGGAAGCCCCTAGCCCCCTGGGAGATAGCATATAAAAATATATCTCCAACCATGCATTGTGAACAAGCAGGCAATAGGGTTAGCTTTATAGATGTTTTGAGAATTTTCAGCCAATGACACTTTACTTTTTAAAAGGAGTTTCTATTCCAGAGTAGAAGTAATATTTTACATCAGACTCATGCCATCTCAGTGGCTCAGTGGTAAAGAATCTGCTTGCGATGCCAGAGACAAAGGAGACGATCGTTCGACCCCGGGGTTGGAAAGAGCCCTTGGAGGAGGGCGTGGCAACCCACTCCAGTATTCTTGCCTGGAGAACCCCGTCCTACAGTCCATAGGATCACAAAGGTGTCAGACACAACTTATCGACTAAGGACACACACACTCATGCCGTCTTACAGAATATTTATCTAACCAAGACTGGATGCAGAGTTGGGGCAGAAACCTGACTGGGAATTCTGAATGATTAGTGAAACGTCATTTCTTCCATTTTATTTTGAAGTTCTTTCTCCATGATGTCTTGTAGTGTGATGAAAGCAAAAACTACTCAGTGACATAAACCTTTTAGGTCCTTTTTATCAGCTGTGTTTCTAGTTCTTTTGAAGACAAAAGTAATGAAATTATTTCCAGTTCTCTAGAGTGTTCTCAGAGAAGGAGGAGCTGGAGCAGTTGTCATCGTTCAGTCCCTCAGTCGTGTCTGACTCTTTGAGACCCCATGGACTGCAGCATGTCAGGCTTCCCTGTCCTTCACCATCTCCCGAAGTTTGCTGGGAGACTCATATCTATTGAGTCCGTGATGCTATCTAACCATCTCATCCTCTACGGCCCTCTTCTCCTTTTGCCTTCAGTATTTCCCAGCATCAAGGTCTTTCCCAATGAGTTGGCTCTTCACATCAGGCCAAGTTATTGGAGCTTCAGCTTTAGCATCAGTCCTTCCAATGAATATTCAGGCTTGATTTCCTTTAGGATTGACTGGTTCGATCTCCTTGCAGTCCACGGGACTCTCAAGAGTCTTCTCCAGTACCACGATTTGAAAGCATCAGTTCTTCCTCCTTCACCCTTCTTTATGGTCCCACAGATCAAACCCATGTTCCCTGCATCTCCGGCACTGGTAGGCAGATTCTTTATCACTGGTTCAATACCTGGGTCGGGAAGATCCCCTGGAGGAGGGCATGGCAACCCATTCCAGTATTCTTGCCTGGAGAATCCCATGGACAGAGGAGCCTGGCAGGTTACAGTCCATAGCATCGCAAAAGAGTTGGACATGACTAAGCGACTAAGCAACAGAGAATCAGACGTGAGTAAAGTAGCTTAGCACACATGCACCTGGGAAGCCCAAGCCATATCAAACAGCTCAGTGTAATTGGGATTCTCTGAGGACCTAATGTATAAACTTCAGAAGGGAGCCTCATGAACAGGTCTGTGTTTAGGGTAGGGAGACTCTAGGGCCAAGATCGGGGTCTCTACCTGTTTGTCCGTATTTGATAGACATCAATCCTGGTCACTCTGGCCCTGGGTGAAAGGGTCTGTTTGACCTTGCGTTGGGTGATCCTTCCTTCTGCCATTCCAAGAGGGGACCCTTTGGTTACAGGGACGGCCTGGCCACTATTTGCCTGGGTTGAGATCATTTAATCCCCATTGTGTATAAAACACCATAATGCCCTGAAAGAAGATTACTTATATTTAAAATCTCTTTTCCATTTTGTTCTGGTCCATTTGACAAATGGGACTTTTACTCTCAGGGTGGAGGAGCAGAGGCTGGCCCTGGTCATTATCCCTCCCCACTGGACCTGTAGGAACAGTGGGGGCATTTTGTTTGCCCGACTTGAAACTGATCAGATAGTTGTTTTAATTAGGTTTCTCAGGTGAACACTGAAGAGAGGCTGAGAAACGGTTGGTCCATATGACAGGTGTTACTGAGAGCATAGGGCTGGGAAGACCTTCCAGCGATCTCTGCAAAAGGTGTCTCAGTTTTAATGATTGCACCTAGTTTCCAGATGTGATGTGAACGGTAATTGTGACCTTTGAGGCTTGCATTCTAGAAGTTTTAAAGTCTTAAAATCTATGCTGGATTATTGGTTTAATTGCTTTTAACCAGATGCTTCAGCTATCCGTGTATAAGAAACGAAGCAGTGGGGTAGCTTTTTAAAAAATTCATTCTTTTTTAAAATTAATTAATGGATTTATTTCTGACTGCTCTGCGGCACGCAGGCTTTCTCTAGTTGTGGTCTGCAGCTTCTCTTAGCAGTGGCTCCTCTTGTTGCAGAGCAAGGGCTCAGAAGCTGTGGTGCACGAGCTTAGTTGCCCTGAAGCATCTGGAATCTTCCCTGACCAGGGTTGGAACTCGTGTCCCCTGTATTGACAGGCAGATTCTTTTCTTTTCTTATAGTTACTTTTAACTTTGCATTGGTGTATAGTCAATTAACAAACAATATTGTGATAGTCTCAGGTGCACAGCGAAGGGACTCTGCCATATGTGTGTGTGTGTATATATATATTCTCCATTCTCCCCTAAACTCACCCCCATCTAGGCTGCCCCCGGGGATTCTTAACCACTGGCTCAGCAGGGGGGTCCAGCTTTTTGTAGAACTGAATACAAACAGAATCCAAACTCTTCCTTGAGTTAGGACGCTAAGAATCTGTCAAGGTTCTCAGTGATGTTCTAATTAGCTTCGTATAGAAAGTCAACCAATCACTGTGTGTTTTTTTGTTTGTTTGTTTGTTTTTTTACTTTAAGGAGTAAAACGACCTCAGCTCTTGAGACAAAGGACAGAATTTTCTATCATGTCAGTTGTGTGTGTGTAACTCATCCGGCATCAAAATACATTCCTCCTACAAGGAATGTTTACAGAGCATTTATTTTTAAAGTGAATAGGCGACATTTCTTATACAAACATCTTTTTGTTCTAACCTTTGATGAACTCTGGAGATACAATAACATGATGAAGATGTAACTAATCCACAGAAGTCAGTCCTCAGAGAGGGCCTTTACAACAACGGATGAAAATAAGGGTTGTGCAATTTTCTGCCAGTATTTAGAAAAGGCCGGGTTTTCTTTTTCTAACCCTGTGCTGCCAAAAGCTTTTATAGTGGACCCTGGAAATGGACCCCTTGCTGGGGGGTCCCTCTGTAGTTCAGGTCAGGTCATTTTTGAATGGGCAGGTGGGCTCCCAGTGAAGCTATGCCTGTGAGGGGGCCAGTGACCCGGAGATCAGAAGCGGGGGAGCGAGACATGTTTTCAGCCTGAACTTTGTGAAATAGCAGTTGCCCCGACAAAGTAAGTATTTTGTTAATCTTTCTACTTGGTATTTTAGGTTCTAAATCCACCAGAGAATTAAAGAATTTTTCCTTCCTTCCCAAGTGACACCATCCAATATGGGGGTCAGCTGTTCCCTTGGGAGTGTGGGGGTCCATCTTGCCTTCCTCTCAGCCTCTGATGCCTTGGCTTTGGCCAAACATGCTGGCCTACTGCCAGACACCCCTCATCCTCCCCAGCACCTCTCTACCAGGCGCACCTGGTACCTGGCCACACAGCCAGCCTGTGCTGGACTCGCTTGGCATCCTGCCAGGAGTGTGGCCAGTCCCTTCTGGAAGGTCTGCTCCTGTCGGGGATTCGCTGGCAGGGACTGAGTGCTTCCCTTTGCAGTAACAGCATTCACAGTCCTCTCTCTGAAATGCTTTGTGATTTATGTCAGGAATATGGTCTGGTTTGTTCCTGATGAAATTGCTTTGTCTCATAGGTTTTAAAATGAGCTCATTTTAACAACTCTATTTTTGTTAAGACTGTATCATTTTGTAACCGTTCAATATTTCACAGTTCTTTGAATTATCCCCACATCTTTTTAAACCACAATAGGTTACAGTATATTTAAATAAAATAATTTCTTATGTTCTGGGTACTTTAAAAAATTTTTACCTGTAAACATCCATAACTAATTTTCTTTTTAAGGCTCATATTTTTACTGAGAGATGGTGGCTAATGGCTTTTACCCCATATGAATAAATTGCCCTGGAAATTTAAAAATCAGCTGCATGAAGAAATAGAAAAGAAATATTTAAAGGACAAAAAAAAATTGTGTGGAAAGATTCTAACTAGATTTGGGCAAGTCCTGAGAATACTCAGGAAGAAAAGATTGGAAATATTGTTTCCAGTTTTTCAGCTCTGGTGTAATTGAAAAGTTAGGCATCTAGATAGTCACCCACATTTGAAGCTGAGTTCTCATTCTTGCTGATCTGTAGAGTCCAGGTTACTTTGTTCAGTGAAATGAAGATGGGTAAGGTGGACACTCTCCTCTCTCTGGTGTAAAGTTCTCGTGTTCTCTGGTCCCTCCTCCAGGTGGTATTTTGTCACGTGGTGGGCGAGACCATCCAGTTCCTGGTCAGCGTGGGGCCACCCTCATCTGAGGACACGGGGCGCTCGCTGTATGGCGTGCGGCTCTCTCCGCTCCATCTACAGGTAAAGTTGGGAGACTGAGTCTGTCCTAGGAAAACAGTTTTCGTAAATCTGTAGGGTGAGTGGGGGCGCTGTCACAGACGTGAATGCTCCTGTTTTCATTAATTACTGCTCATTAGTTTCAGACCGTTACCTTCATATTATATTGTCTTTGTGGGAAATACAAAAGTGTGCATGTAATACGTTTATATAGAAATACACACAGGCTTCCCTGATAGCTCAGTTGGTAAAAAATCTGCCTGCAATGCAGGAGACCCTCGTTCGATTCCTGGGTTGGGAAGATCCACTGGAGAAGGGATAGGCTACCCATTCCAGTATTCTTGGACTTCCCTTGTGGCTCACCTGGTAAAGAATCCACCTGCAATGCAGGAGACCTGGGTTCGATCCCTGGGTGGGGAAGTTCCCCTGGAGAACGGAAAGGCTACCCACTCCAAATAAATAGATAAATACACACATGTATATACAGACATAGGTATATATACACACATATATTCACATGGATACACACACAGGTATATGCACACACATATATATACACACCTGGAGAAGGAAATGGCAATCCACTTCAGTATTTTCGCCTGGAGAATCGCCATGGACAGAGGAGCCTGGCAGGCTGCAGTCCATGGGGTTGCAAGAGTCGGACCCAACTTAGTGTCTGACTAAGCCACCAAACCCACCATATGTGCACACATATGTATACATATATATAATGAATTCAGAGTTTCCATCTATCAAATATGGGAGATATGATATTTTTCAAGGCACATGTCCAAGATGTTGTTGACTGTTGGATTGAGGATGATGGCATCTGAGATGAGGAAGGTGGTTCTGTTAATAATTTAGAATCATATGCTGACCCTCAAAAGTCCCCTGCAGCTTGGAAAACCAGCTCAAGGTCTGGACTTAGCATTCTTCCTTTTAGTGTTTGAAAAAATCAACTTTAAAGGGCTCATTATTTTTATGTTAGAAAATGAGTATCACCATTATTTTTGGATAGTTGACATTATTATAATAATTGTAATAGACACAGAATATGTAACTTTTATAACTGATATATTTTATACATTGAACAATTATGAATAGAGATAATAATCATAATAGACTTAGTGAAGCTTCTGGGTGACTAATCCATCGGATAACTGTGTATGTCACACATGGAGCAGAAGTTCACTGATGCTCTTGTTTAGAGCAATGTAGAAACTGTGAATTTCTGGGTCTGTTTTAGGGGTCACTGCCAATTCAACTTGTACTTGGCTGCTAATTTGGGGGGTGATCCCAAATGTTTCAAGATTCTCAACCATAAGAAGAGATTGTATTCCGTTTGGTTTCCTTTAAAGACATGGTTTTAAACAACCAGGACAAACAATTCCTGGCTACCTAAATGGCTTTTTTTCTGAAACCCATCCCCCACCCCCATCCATTTTCAAGAGTCAGGGAAGTTAAGTTGACCTCATGGACTTGTCAGATGATAAAGCCCTCCTGCTTCCCCTAGTTTTTTGGACAGTGTGGTTAGAAGATAATAAAGTCTGGGATGTGTTCAGGATGGGGTGAGTTCAGCAAGGACCACAGACATTCACCAGGGAAACACGTTTGCTGAGATACTGTTGCTGTGCCACTTTACACAGCTCAGACACAGGTAATTCAATTGTGTCTTTGATCTCTTAACGCAGTTTAAAGGCAGCCTGTGGGTTACCTCTCAAAGCGGAAGCAGCTGCTAGAGGTTGCTGAATTATTAATACTCATGGCAGGAGGCATTCCCTCCTCTGTTCTTCAGATAAAAACTGCATAGAGACCAGCAGCCACGCCCTCTCCTAACCTGGTGGAACAACTCAGGGACCGTGGCAACGAAATTAAAGCACAATTTTGCTAGAGTCGCCCAGAATTACAGGGCAACAGGAGCATCCTTTGTCTTATTGGTTGCTAGCATGAGTGGGAGGACCTAGTATTGAGAAAACAATTCTACAGCCATCATTTCCTTCCCTTTCCCTGGGTGGTGGGAGGAAGCATGGAGATGGGAAGGGTCAAAACTTTGGCTTTAGAAGGAGTCTCCTGCTGAAGAAGGAGGGATGGTAGCTTAGCTTGCTGTGGCTGCTGAAGCAAATCACCACATCTTAGCTGAAAATGGCACACATTTATCAATCACCATTCTGGAGGTGTGACATCCAACATGGGCTAAAATCCTGGTGCTGGTGGGCTGCCTTCCTTTCTGGGAGCTCTGGAGGGAATCTGTTTCCTTGCTCACCTGTGGTTGGCAGAATTCAGCTCCTGATGGTTGTTGGACTGAGGGTCCAATTTCTGGCTGGTTGTCAGCTGAGGGCAGGTCCCAGCTTCTAGAGGCAACCTTACCCTTGGGCTTCTGGCATCCTCCTGTGTCTCAAGTCACCTCTCTCTGCATGCTCTCCTGTCCTCCTCTTCCATCTTTCAGGGCTCCTATACCTCTGTGAGCTCACTGGAATCATGTAGGATTGTTTCCGCACCTCAGTGTCCTTACCCTGATCTCATGTGAAGAGTCCCTTTTGCCATGTGAGGAAATCTATTCACGGGTTCCAAGGAGCATGCTTGTCTTTGCTGGGAGTAGAAAGTGGGGTGCATGGTTCTGCCATGACTTACAGGCAGGGCTGGATGGGGCCCTGGGAGAGATTGGAGTCCGTTTGGAGGTTGTGCAGTGGCCCAGCAAGACAGGCTAAGAGTGCTGATGCGCCCCTGCATACAATCAGGGTGGGGCTGTGTGAGTGTGTGGGAGTGGACAAGGCATCCCGGCTCCCTTCTCTGTGCCTCCGGCTCCAGTATGTCTTGATGATGCTCTCAGAAGAGAGCTGCACAGCAGAGGTTGCAGGGTTTTCATGGCATATGGTGTTCAGCCCCGACCCTGATGTTCCTCTCTGAGTGGCTGGTTGAGGTAGAGGAAGGTGCTGGTGGGGATGGGGTAGGCTACATGACAGGGAGGGGCACTCACGGACTGGGGACCCTCCTTGCGATTGTGAAAGCACACAGAATGCCCAGGCAGGGGATAAACCACTGTCTAAGAAAAGAAATGAACATACAGACATACATTGAGGCTCTGGTGGAGAAAGCAGCCCTCCAATAATCTGTTTTTTCTTTTTTTCAAAACAGCTGGAGCTCCACATGAAGGAGAAGAGGGAAGACATTCAGATCAAGTGGTCCTTCATCAGTGCCCCAGAGATGGCCATCACAGTCCAGCCCAAAGTCCTAGGGGAGGTCAGTTTGTGAGGTTTTGTGATTCCCCCATCATGAATATGCGAACGTGGGTGTGATGTGACTACCGGCTCTGGGAGATGGAGCCTCTGATCAGTGGGGTCTCCGGTGTGTGATCCTGGGGGATGGCAGGCAGGGCAGAGGCAGGGCAGCATGGTTGCCGGGGGGGGG
>SJYF01000457.1:2134298-2149668 GCA_006410515.1 Procapra przewalskii
AATATTGGAGACAAACCATTATTAAGGCTTGGTTATTAAAGAGTTGGCTGAATAAAATATCATAGGGCCAGATAGTGGAGTACTAGATGCCTATAAAAAAGGATGTTGCTCTATAGCTATTGACATGGGAAGAGGTCTATGAAATCCTAAGTGAAAACAATAGATTATAAAGGAGTGGGGAGGTATATTATGTTCTATATTGTTTTCAAATAGTTATACAGCTCTACCTTTTAATACAGGAACTACTAACCACATGTAGCTCTTTGAATTTCAATTAATTAAAATTAACAAAATGAAACCCAGTTCCTCAGTTTACACTGGCCACATTTAAAGTTCTCGATAGCTGGGATTCCCTGGTGGTCCAGTGGTTGAGAATTTGCCTGGCAATGCACGGGAACACAGGTTCGATCCCTGGTCCAGGAAAATTCCGCCTCCCATGGAGCTGCTTAGCCACGAGCCACAACTCTTGGACCTGTGTGCCTGACCCCATGTGCCTAGAACCCATGCTCTGCAGCAAGAGAAGCTGCTGCAGTGGGAGCCTGCTCACCACAACAAAGAGCAGCCCCCACTCTTTGCAACTAGAGAAAGTCCATGCACCACAATGAGGACCCAGTGCAGCCAAAGACAAATAGGTTTCTCAATAGCCAAATGCAGCTGGTGGCCACCAAATTTGATGGCAGTTCTACAGAACCTTTCCATCATCATTCATTAAGTTCCATTGGATAATCCTAAGGACGTCCATGTGGGCTCAGTCACCAAGTCATGTCTTATTCTGCAGCCCCATGGACTGTAGCCCACCAGTCTCCTCTGTGCATGGGATTTTCCAGGCAAGAATACTGGAGTGGGTTGCCATTTCCTACTCCAGGGAATATGCCCTACCCAGGGACTGAACCTGCGTCTCCTGCATTGGTAAGCGAATTCTTTACCACTGAACCACCTGGGAATCCTAATCCTAGGAGACTAGTCACCAAATAGTAACTATTTCTGGATAGTGAAGTTGCTGATAATCTGTGTATTTACTTGGCTTATATGTCTCTGTAGCTTCTTAAATATTGATGGTGATTTGCATTCCTTTCTGTCAAATCGGCAAAAAAATAGTATTTCAAGAAAATAGTAAAGCATTTTTAAGGACTCACAGCCCTTCTTTCCACAGTGAGTTGAACGCCAAGTCGAGGGAGTTGCACCTGCAGATTTCAGATGACGGGCAGTCCTCAGAAGGTGGGTGTTCAGCAGACAGAAGGAGGCCTGCTCTCTGGGAGGGTCATACCGCAGCCCTGACCAGGGCCTTGGGGCAGGGAGGGTGGGAGATTCAGCAGGATTGGCCATGCTCACTAAGCCACTCCAGGTCTTCCCAAGGAAATGTTTAGTCAAAAGTCCATTCCAATTATTGTTGTTAAGTCACAAAGTCCTGTCCCACTCTTTGCGACCCCATGGGCCACAGCACACCAGGCTCCTCTGTCCTCCACCATCCCCTAGAGTTTGCTCAAACTCATGTCCCTTAAGTTAATGATGACATCCCACCATCTCATCCTCTGTCGCCCCTTTATCCTCCTGGTCTCAATCTTTCCCAGCATCAGGGTCTTTTCCAGTGAGTCAGCCCTTTCCATCAGGTGGCCTGATGGAAATCCAAAAGAGTTCCTTTAGGGTTGATTGGTTTGATCTCCTTGCAGTCCAAAGGACTCTCAAGAGTCCAGCACCACAGTTCGAAAGCACGAATTTTTCAGTGCTTAGCCTTCCTTATGGTCTGACTCTCACAACCATACATGACTACTGGAAAAACCATAGCTTTGACTGTATGGACCTTTGTCAGCAGTTACTCTAGTTATTAGCAAGGTCAAACATTCTGAGAAAGAGTATATTCAACTGGTTCTTTTCATTTTTTAAAACAAATATCCAAAATCTTTTATTCAACAATGTTTGGCTTGAGAAGCAGTTCTCAGCCTTTTTGGGCTTAATAAACCTTCTTTTTTAAAATTTTATCTCAGTTTTTAATTGTGGTAGAGCATATATAAACATTACCATCTGAACCATCTTTGAGTGTACAATTCAGTCTCATTATGTGCATGCGCATGGCTGTACTGCCACCACCACCATCCATCGCCAAAATTCAGCTTTGTTGCAGTTCATTCACTCAAGTCTTGTCCAGCTGTTTGCGACGCCATGGACTGCAGCACACCAGGCTTCCCTGTCCTTCACCATCTCCCAGTTTGCTCAGACTCATATCCATTGAGACAGTGACACCACCCAATCATTTCGTCTTCTGTCGCCCCCTTCTCCTCCTGCCCTCAGTCTTTCCCAGCATAAGGTTCTCTTCCAGTGAGTCCACTCTTTGCATCAGGTGGCCAAAGTATTGGAGCCTCAGCTTCAATATCAGTCCTTCATCTTGCAAAATTTACACTCATTCCCCATGCCTCTCCCATAGCCTCTGGCACACACCCTTCTGCTTTCTGTCTCCATGAATTACAACTGGCTTTTCCTTGTAAAAGAAGCCCCAGCAGCTTAAGCTGAGCACATGCTTTGAAGTAAAGTGTTAGCTGGCTCAGTCTTTGTGACCCCCTGGACTGTAGCCCTCCAGACTCCTCTGCCCATTGAATTCTCCAGGGAAGAATATTGGAGTGGGTTGCCATTTCCTTCTGCAAAATTGGGCACATGCTTTAGATACAAGAAAACAATAATCAGAGGTAAAACTCCCTAGACTGAGCGTGGACCTGTATCTGAATGTGTGTAAATCCATAGTTTCAGTATTTAGTAGGTTTCTTAAAATCTTTATGAACAAAATGGAGAGGTGACCCTTGCCTGGCTAATTAAGCTGTGAAACTAAGCCATCTGTTTATCTCCTAAAGTTACCAAGACATAGGAAAAAGCAATTCCAGCTCCCTAGTTAATTAGCCATAATTTTGAGGCAGTTTCCTCAGCTCTGTAGTCTGGAGATAACTGGGATGCTCCTGAGATAAGAACTAACATTCCAAGAGAGGGTGTGTGGTCTGAACACAGGGTGGAACTGCTGTTTGCTAATCCATGCCCAGCACACCGCCCGTGCTGGCCATGTGGGAATTTCATTCCAGTCCAGCCTGATGGGATTTGTGAAATTTCTAACTTAAGAAAAGACAAAAACCAGAACAAAGAACAACCATATAACCTTTACTCGAACTCAGATATTTGTAACATTTTGCCTGTTTCCTTCATTGTTTGTGCTTGCTGTCACCTGGTCTTTCTCTTTCGCTACACACACACACACATACACACATACACACACTCACACACTCAGGGTAAACCATGTGCATTTAAGTATGGGGCATCCTGGCCCTTTGCTCCTAAATTCTTGAGTATGTGCTTCCTAAGAATAGGGGCATTTGTCCACAGTGTAGTTATCAGCTTCCTGAGTCACACTGATTCACTTTGTTAATCTACCAACCAGATTTTTCAGTTCCCACCAGCCGATCCCCTAAGGTCCTTCTTAGCAGTATTTCCCAGTCCATGATAGGATCACATACCACTTCTGATCTTCATAACTCGGTAGCCCCCTTGGTTTGTGGCGTTTCCACAGCCCTCTTGTACCTTTCACAACACTAACTTTTCTAAAATGTTCTGAAATGGGAGCGTTTCCCAGTGAGCAAGGCAGCAGGGTGGGGAGGGGTGAGGGGTGGGGAGCACGTCCAGGGTTGCTTCTGGGTGCAGCTGCTCTGGGGCCATCCTGCTCCCGTGCAGACACCCGTGGTTCTCCCCACTCATCCCCTATCTCTTTAGCTCTGTTGGCGATGACGACTGTCCCCTTGGATTTGTTCAAGAAGCAGCCTTCCGGGCCTCAGAGCTTTACACTAACCAGCGGGGCCTCCTCGGGCAGCTCGGCGTTGGGTTCAGTTACTGCAGAGGTATGACGTCCTCTATGAGGCCAACATCCTGCTCCAGTCACTTGAGCAAAGGGACATCTTTGTTGATGTCATGGTCTGAGCACAAGTTGAAAAAGAATTTCCAGACATGAGGCAGAATGAGAGGAGAATAGAATTTATTAGAGTGGCAGACACTGGTAGAACAGTGGACAGGCTCAAGGAAGAGCCAACCCCTTTCGAGGACTATTGGCCAATTTTTACAGCCTCGAGACAGAGGAAATTCATGCTAGAATGGTGGTATTAAGTGATTGGTTAGGATGCTGTAGAGTGGGTAAAAGGGTGGGCATTTTACCCAATATGTCAGGGAACTGGTGGGTGTAGACCCAGAGGTTCATGGTAAACAGTTGCTGTGGGGCTTGGTTAGTTCCAGATATTTTTGTCCTGTGACCTCCGTGTAGGATGCCACAACTGTGACCACAATGTAGGGCTCCACACCTGTGACCTCGGTGTAGGGCTCCACACCTGTGACCTCGGTGTAGGGCTCCAGGCCTGTGACCTCGGTGTAGGGCTCCACACCTGTGACCTTGGTGTAGGGCTCCAGGCCTGTGACCTGGGTGTAGGGCGCCACAATTTATGTCTGTCAGACTCCTGTTCTCATTCATCTTGAAACAAGAAGCTCGTCCAGGAAGAGCTGATATTTCCTCCCACGCCTTTCTAGATATGAGTGGGATGCTTCCTGCCCGGGGTTGCACTGCGTCGTCCGCCTGACATGACTGCCCGTGATGTCCTCTCACTCAGGCCTGACTCAGAAAGGGCCATCTTATTTTGTTTGATTCTCCATGCTGTGTTCCCGTCTTTACAATCTGAGTGGCTGGGTCTGAGCCTGGGTCTCGTCCTCCTATGTCAATTCTGGGAAAATCAGAATTCTTACCCATTAATTATGATACTAAGTGGCAGTTAAAGATATCAGAGGTTATTGCGAAGGCAGGCAGTATGCCATGGCGGGGTGGCCGTCGGCACGGACTACAAGCAGGTAACCAGCCTTCTCTGCAGTTTTCTTACATAGAACCCGGTGAGGTAAAGCCCTGGCAAATGCCTCCACCTGTTCCTGCTGCAAAGATAGAAAAAGACCGCACTGTGATGCCATGCGGGACCGTGGTCACTACTGTCACTGCCGTGAAAACCAAGCCACGCTTCGACGCAGGGAGGGCGTCCCCGCTGGGCTCTGGTGAGGCTCCTCCCCATAGAAAGTCTGAAATCACACTTCCCTGGTAAATGTCTTCCGTCTATAAACTGCAGAGCACTGCAGGCTGCAGGATTATTCGTAAGAAAAATCTCCTGGCACAGGAAGAATGGTAATTGGCAAGGCTTTTGCATAGCTTTTTTTTTTTTAAGACAATTATCTGTCTATCTTTTCAGACGCTGGACAAGACAAAGCAAGGTTCAACCCTGCAGTGTATTCTGATACTAAAGTCAAGATACTAGATGAAATATCTCATTACATTAAGTACGCCATGACATTTACATGGGGCAGCACTTTATCTTAAAACTTTAGATGTGAGTGGCCAGTGTGTAGTCTCATGTTAAAAATCATTCATTCAGAGGCTTGACGCATAGTCGTTTCGGATCTAGCCAAATTCTGTACCTGTCCCCACATCCACAGCCTTGGAGATAACTTCTGTAGAAGTGTATGATTTATTATTACTTTTTAATTTGTACCGTGTTCCTGCCTATACAGAAGTATTATCATGCCAGAATAAATCACTTGGCTCAGTTCTTGAATGAAAATCAGAAACTGAAATTCTGGCTTAATTCAAAGGTTTCTGAAATTTAAACCTAGGTTTCCAATGACCGTTTGGGGGCATTCCTCCCCTCCCCCACAAAAAGAATAAGTGTGTGTTAAAAATATTTTAAGGTTTTCCTCTTACTGTTTCCAGCTGCATGAATATTTGGTTAGTAATACATTGTTTAAATTTATTTATTTTTTAATTGAAGGGTAATTGCTTTACAGAATTGTGTTGGTTTCCACCAAACATCAACGTGAATCAGCCGTAGAGATGCATATGTCCCCTTGCTCTTGAACCTCCCTCCCACCTCCCTCCCCATCCCACCCCTCTAGGTTGCTGCAGTTGGCCATATTTACTTATTTGGCTGTGCTGGGTCTTAGTTGTGGCACGGGGAATCTTTCGTTGCGGCATGTGGCATCTAGTTCCCTAACCAAGGCTCGATCCAGGGACTCCTGCTTTGGGAGTGTAGAGGCTTAGCCGCTGGACCACCAGGGAAGCCCCCCAGGCTGCCTGAAGTAGAGCTGAAATGAGACATGATTTCACTTTCCGGTGACTGCAGAGTCGGACAGCTTTCGAAGGGCCGCTATAACCAGGATTTCTCCCAGCAGAGTCCCCCTTGAGGACACCTGTCAAGGTGAAGGTCATCGAGAAGGACATCTCGGTCCAGGCCATCTCCTGCCACGGTGCCCCCGTCAGCAAAACATTCTCTTCCTCAGACACAGGTAACGTGAGACCCCTCGAGATGGTCCCCAGTCGGCTCCTTCAGGCTCAGCTTGCGAGCTCTCATCTGGTGAGAAGACGCATTTCCTTGTTAGAATTTGGGGAAGAGTTGGTTTTTTTCAAGGATAAGTGAGGAACCAGAAGAGCACAAGGGAAGTGGAAGTCAGTGGAAGACTGAGAGTGCCATTGGCTTCCCTACCGTAAGTTTTAGGGAGCTTGGACAGAAGAAGCAGAAAACCCAGCTCATGTCTCACTGCGAGAAATTTATGGCTGTTATCTTCCCTCTTGTTCAATGTGCCATTACCTGGATATCATAAAATAAGCAGGATTCAGGGATGTAATTGTAAAGACTCTAGTTCTTGTCTCTGGAAACCTCTGAATAAGGTGGCATAAGTCACTCAGTCGTGTCCGACTTTTTGCAACCCCTTGGACTGTTTGCACTATGCTCCTCTGTCCATGGGGGTTCTCCAGACAAGAATACTGGAGTGGGTTGCCATGCCCTCCTCCAGGGCATCTTCCCGACCAGGGATGGAACCTGGGTCTCTCACATCTCCTGCGTTGGCAGGTGGGTTCTTTATCACTAACGCCACCTGGGAAGCCCCTGTAACTGGGTTAGTGTCCCCAGAACTTGGGGTGCAGGTTCTCATTTCCTGGTTGCTTGTGCCACTGCCATTGGGGTTAAATTTCCTCCCTTTGATCATCACACGTGACCAGCACTTTGAGAAGGATGGAGCAGGCAGCTTCTCTCCAGCTCGCCCACCAGCCCCCGTGCACCGAGTCCTGTCTCTTTCCCTGTTAAGGTCACGGATAGGATGGGAGGGGTTGGCAGGGGGCAGGCAGTGTTCCTTTGGTGGGCGCTGTCTTGGGATGGCCATGTGTTCTCAGAGCCTAGCAGGAGTGGAAAACAGCCTCTTCCCCGTGGGGATTTCCCTGCTTCTATGGGAGCTGCATGGTACCCCCCACCCACCCCACCAACAACAACTGCAGAATCCTTGGCAGAAGCAATACCCCCTCCTTTGGCTGCTTCTGAGAGTCCTTGCTCAGCTCTGCCTTGTAGCATGGAAGCACCTTCGCCCTGAGCGGGGTGTCTCTGCTGTGGTTCCCCTGCTGGCCTAAGGGTGGTATCCCCAGCTCGCTCTGTGCAGCCAGGGACCCTGGAAGCTTTCTCAAGCATAGCGGACACCCGGATGGGCTCTCTGAGGATGGACGGAAGCTCTGGGCTCGGTGCCGCCACCCCCGTCCTGAGACCTGGGACTGACAGCGCAGCTAACTCCTGGAGCCCTCGCCGTGTTCCACTCTTCCCCTGGGGTGTGGGGTGGGGGGCGGTCAGTGGCCACATAGGTTTCCACCACCTGGTCCTTCACGACTGCCATGGAGGTGGAGCATCTGTGGTCCACCAACTGAAGCCAAACTGAGAAAAAGTTCCTGTTGACATCCTGCCCCTTCACCCCATGTCCTTTTAATTGCCCCACAGCAGGGACTACTTCTGAGGTCCAGCAGCATCTCTGAGTGGGAGAGACCTGGCAGGGGTTGGCAGGGGAGCAGGGTGTCCTAGCCCTGCCATCCTGCCGCCCACCTGGCTGCCTCCTGTCTTCCCCATTCCTCAAATGGAGACTGAAAAAGCAGCCCCTGGCTGAGACCTTGGGGGCATTTACCTGAAATAACACGCACTGAGCTCTTTGCAGGGCTTGGGTCCGAGTTAAGCTTTCCCTGGATGTTGGCCAGGGTGCTCCCCTAACTCTGGGGAGGAGCAGCCTCCGTGAATGGTCCCTCGACACCCTGAACAATAGCTTGTGTCCCAAACCTCTTGGGAGGGCCAGGGAGTAGCTGCATTGCCCTTCAGAGTTCACATCTCCCCAAAGCTCAGAGGTTCCTGTTTCCTTACATGCCTTAGTTATCACCTCCACCGAGGCATCACTTCCATGCATTAAAATGCACAATGTGAGGGCCTCCCTGGTGGCTCAGTGGTAAAGAATCCCCCTGCCAATCAGGAGATGCCAGTTTGATCCCCAGTCTGGGAAGATCCCACATGCTCCAGAGCAACTAAGCCTGTGCGCTGCAGCTACAGAGCCTGTGCTGGAGGCTAGCCCCCACTTGCCACACGTGGAGAAAAACCCAAGCAGCAGCAAAGCCAGAAATAAATAAACAAAACTATTACTATTTTTTAAGTGCATGATATGAAGCATACACCTTGGTGAGTGTGTGTAAGCGCAGAGCATCAGCTGTAGACCAGGAACATTGCCTGTCCTGCTCATGAAGTTTCCCCAGAACCTGCCATGCCCACTGTAAAAAAAAAAAATTTATAAATTTTAAAATTATTGTATTATTTATTTTATTGATGCACTGGGTCTTCGTTGCTACGCACGGGCTTTCTGTAGCTGCATTGCACAGGCTTCTTATTGCCGTGGCTTCTCTTGTTACAGAGCACAGGCTCTAGAATCTGGGCTCAACAGTTGTGGCACACAAGCTCAGTTGGCCCGAGGCATGTGGAATCTTCCCGGACCAAGGATCAAACTGACGTCCCCTGCACTGACAGGCAGCGTCTTACCCACTGGACCACATTCAGGGGTGAAGTCCCCTGTGCGCACTCTTACATCCGGTCTTGCTTACCCACTTCTGAGTGTGGAGAACTTGTGACAGGCCAGCCACTCACAAAGCCCAAGCTAGCCACTCTCTGGCCCTTTACAGAGAATGTTTGCAACCCCTCCTTAACGACCAGACCTGTTGCCCAGTCTTTGAAGTTCCTGTCGAAGTTCCAGGTTTTGCTAACGTGCCCAACCCTGCTCTTCTCCCGGCAGAGCTGCTGGTGCTGAATGGGGCAGACCCGGTGGCAGAAGTCGCCATCCGACAGCTCAGCGAGTCCTCGAAGCTGAAGCTCAAGTCCCCGAGGAAGAAGAGCACGATCATCATATCCGGGGTCTCCAAGGTGAGCCTCTCCTCCTCCCACGCCTGCCCTGCCCCGCCCTCCACTTAACTCCAGAAAGTTCCACCCCCGGAATGTCAGGTTGCCTGCGGGCTTGCTAGGTGGCTTCAGTCGTGTCCAGCCCCTTGCAACTCCGTGAACCGTAGCCCGCCAGGCTCCTCTCTCCTTGGGATTCTCCAGGGAAGAATATTGGAGTGGGTCGCATGTCCTCCTCCAGGCGATCTTCCTGACCCAGGGATCAAGCCTGCATCTCTCAGGTCTCCTGCATGGCAGGCAGGTTCTTTACCACTGAGCCACTCGGGGAATGTCAGACTGTGTTCCCCCAACAAGGGGTTACTTGCGGCATTTTTGTTTACGCAGCTTATCCTGTTGAGGAAGGAACTTGACGGTTTCTGACCTGGGATGCTTTGGGTGTTGAGAGGTTGGTGAATCATTTGAAGAAAAATTACTGAAAGAGAAAGACCGAGATGAGGTCAGCTCCCCTTCGGGATAGGACCTCCACCCACATCACCAAGCCGTCTTGGGGAACTTTCACTTTACACATGACTCATTTCCAAACACTTCCTTTTGCAATGAATGTTTAGGCCTCCTGCAGTCAGAGAAATGAAGCTTGTTTTAAAACACATCCGCGTCCCCGTGCCTGCCTTGTGCTGCTCTGTAGTCCAGGGCTGATGGCAGGCTCGAGGCCTCACGTGTGGCCAATGGCCCGGCCAGGCTGCTGGAGAGGCCAGCCCCTCAGGGAAAGGACCCAGGTGACAGTCCCTTACTCTTTGTAACCTTTCAGAATGAGCAAAGAAAATGTGAGTGATGGAGGGGCAGGTGGGAAATTTAGTAGTTGGGAGGGGACAAGGAGGAAGATGAATTTTTGGACACGGCAGGTGGCTTGATTTCTTGAGGGCACTGGTGGCTCAGAGATTAAAGGGTCTGCCTGCAATGCAGGAGACCTGGGTTCGATCCCTGGGTCGGGAAGATCCCCTGGAGAAGGAAATGGCAACCCACTCCAGTATTCTTGCCTAGAAAATCACATGGATGGAGGAGCCTGGTGGGCTACAGTCCATGGGGTCGCAAAGAATCGGACACGACTGAGCGACTTCTCTCTCACTCTCTCAAGAGGGTGGACAGGAGGGCGTGCTGAGAACTGAGCCCCTGGCTCTTGGGAAAGGGGCCATAACAGGCCCTGGGAGGTGCTAGGGGCGAGTCACCAGTGTGCAGTTGGTGTCCTTGGAAACCATCTTTCCAGAGCCGGGTGATGCCTCTGGGTTTCCTGCATTGCACTTCCAGAAGCAGCCAGGAGGGGGAGATAGCATCTCTGGAAGCACCCGGCTCAGTTCAGTAGTTGGGTTTTCTTTAGGATTAATAAATGAGTGAATGTACTTCCCTGGTGGCCCAGTGGTTAGGACTCCAAGTTTCCACTGCAGAGGGCAGGGGTTCCATCCCCGGGTCAGGGAACTAAGATCCCACATGCCAAGCAGTGTGACCGAAGACAAAACAATACCAAACTAAAAACCAAAAAATAAGAATGAGAGTGGAAGTGTGAGTCGCTCAGTTGTGTCTGACCCTCTGCGACCCCATGGCCTGTAGCCTGCCAGGGTCCTCTGTCCATGGAGTCTCCAGGCAAGAGCACTGGAGTGGGTAGCCATTCCCTTCTCCAGGGGGTCTTCCCCACCCATGGATAGAACCCAGGTCTCCTGCATTTGCAGGCAGATTCTTTACTGTCTGAGACACCAGAGGCTTCAAAAAAAATAAAATAAATCAAAAAAAATAAAATAAAATAAGGAAAAGAACAAATAAGGAGACTTGTGACTGTCCATCTCCTCTGAGCTTTCTCTAAGGTTTTATTCTCAGTCATTTAGTCCAGCTGACTTACCATTTTTGTTGTGGTTGCTGTTTAGTCACTAAATCATGTCCAACTCTTTGTGACCCCTGGACTGTAGCCCACCAGGCTCCTCTGTCCATGGGATTCTCCAGGCAAGAATAGGAATGGATAGCCATTTCTTCCTCTAGAGGATGTTTGCAACCCAGGGACTGAACTCATATCTCCAGCACTGGCAGGTGGATTCTTTACTGCTGAGCCACCAAGAAAGCCCCATTTTTACTGAAGGTCAAATTGTCCCAGATTGAATCAGTGGGCATTTCTGACTTGGGTCAGAAAAGGCAGTTGTCAGCGGTCACTAAACAGACTGTGTGCCACCTCTGCACCCAGACAGGGTGCTCTTTCCCAGATTCCCTCTCCCTTGGGAGACCTGCGTCCACTGATTCTCAGCTTCCTTAGCTGTCTCCTTGGAGGGCCGGGCACCTTCGGACGCTGAAACTACCCCCATGGCTTTGTGGGAGGGGCTGTCAAGGCTTCTCCAGCTCGCTGCTCCTCCCTAGTATCCTGGCATCTTCCTCACCCTGACTTTGTTTCTCATCCCCGGACAGACCTCACTATCTCAGGACAGTGATGCAGCCCTGATGCTGGACTACGCAGCCTCCATGGATGGTGCCCACCAAGAGGATGCCCCCCAGGACCAGCCGGAGATGGCTGTGACCTCTGCTCCACCCAAGGAGGAGGCCCCAGTGGGGATCCTACCGGCCCTGGAGCCCCAGGAGATAGAGCTAGACTCCTGGGACTTGGAGAAGGAGCCACCGGCTGGGGCGTGGGGTGGCCAGGCCCTGCAGGACCCTGAGGGGGACGAGTTGTCTGAGAGCTCCCTGAGTGTGTCGGAGTTGGAGCCAGCCGCTGCCAAGAAGCATAAAGGTACCAGCCCCTCCCCACCCCTCCCTGCCCACCCTGGCCCTGCTCCCCATCACTCCCCTCTGCCAGTCCGTGGCTTTGGTCTCCTGCTGGTTTCCAGACTGAAATTCAGTTCTCAGCCTCTGCTCTCTTTCCCTTCTCCTCTACAAGGGCACCCTATCCTTGCACCCCCACGCCTACAAAAATACCTGCACTCAATGTTTGAGCCCATTTCGAGCCCATGGGCAGGGCTGGGGGCACGTTCAGGACCCTTCTGAGTGTGAGCGGCCAGGTCATCTCTCTGTGTTCTTGGGGCCACTTGGTGTTCATGGCCAGAGGCACCCTGTTATCTGTCTGTGCACCCTCCTCCTGGGAGTAGAACCATCCAGAGCACGGAGAGGGGCCTCCAGGAGCCACACACCATGATGGAGCCAAGGAGACCAGCTGGGCTGAGACTGGGGTTCCCTCAGCCGCACAGATGGGCTCCCCTGCACTTGCATGCCTCTCAGACTCTTCCCTCCAACTGAAACCAAACCAGACCACCCCACTCAGCCCTAACAGGACCCACGGGGTGAGAGCTCCCTAGAAAATTAGCCAATTAACTTAGCACATGTGCGGAGGTGAGGTAATCATTGTATTAGAATAAGTAACTGGTTCACATTAGCACTAAAACAGGGCTTTAAATCTGTCCATTTCTTCAGTGTGCACTTTAACCCAGACAGTGATTCGGCACGATGGCGACCTGAAGATACTTGCCAAGAGAATTTAGCCCAGAGGTTCGGCCAGCTCTAGCTGTGAGGCTTCAAGACTCGCTGAGTCTCAGCTCCCTCCTCCATGTACAGGGATATGCCTACTGCGGGTGCCACCTCCCTAAGAACCCCACCGGCCAGGTGGTTATAGGAGGTCCCAGTGCAGAGCATGGGACAGGAGAGCCGAGGCAGGGGCTGGGGCCAATCCAGGAGTCCTGGGTACAGCTCTGACCTGGCTCTTCGGCGAGGGTAGACATTAGGAATCTCACAGGTTGGGAACCGTGGTCAGCGGCTCTGCCTTCTGCTCCTTTGTTCTTGGTGCTGCGGACCAGAGCAGTGATTCCTGCTTGGGGCAATTGTGTCCCCTTCCCAGGGGCACCGGATGTAGCTGGAGAATTTCAATTGTCATAGCTGGGAGTGGGGGCGGTGCTGGCTTCAGGGGTGCCGCTCATCGCTCATCACACCTCGGGGCACAGGACAGCCCGGTATCCTTGGGATGGAGCTGGAGAGCCCTCCCCATTCGATTCCTGTCTCTCCCCCTTGACCTAGACAGATGGGGGAGGAGGCAGAAGTTAGAAGAGGAGGAGAGAGAGAGAGGAGAGGATTCCTGGGTGTGGTTCCAGACCCTGAGATGAAGATCAGACTCCATCTGCCTCCTGCCCAGTGTTGAGACCTTATCCCCAGGGCCCCGTTGGGTGGCCAGGAGTGGCGTGGGGAGCACTGGCCTGAGCACTGGTTCTGTGGTGGCTTCCTGGCTTCTGTTGTGGAAAAGGTGGCCTGGCTGTTGGTCCACAGCCTGGCATGCACCGGCGCCCGCCCCCCGGCCCCGGCATCTGGGGGCCAGAGCCGCCCAAGGGGGCTCACCTGGGCCTGAGGCAGGCAGGTGGGCGCTGGGCAGCGGACACATGGGGAACAGGTGGGTGCACCTCTTCTGTGCCCAACAGACCAGCAGCCGTCCATTTCCTCTTCTCACAGAAGCTGACCCTGCCTCCCGCCCTCAGTCCATTCTGAAAGGCTGAGCCTTGCCAGCCCAGGTGCATTCAGAGACCGCTGTTCCCTCCTCTCTCCCTCCCTCTGCTGGTCCTCCCAGGGAGCATTCTCCCTGCCGTGTGTGTCCTCGCTAAGTCCTGGCCACCCTGCTTCTCTCCCGTAGCGGCGGGATGGGTGGCACCCTCGTTCCTGGGAACCTGGTGCCCACAGGTGTGCTGGTCCTGCACCCTGAGCCCTGGTGGGTGGTGCTGGGCCTCACTCCTTCACAGACCCAGGGTTTTTAAAGGGACCCATTTGGTGGCACTTAAGGAAAGTGCTTTATATTCCAGTGTTATCTGAGAGATCTGTTGTCAGAACCTTAGATGATTCTGCTTTGTGCAGATAGCTGCTGTCTTCCACCAAAACTGGTGACAAGGAGGCAGCTCTCCTTTTTAAACTGAAAACCAGTTTTGAGATTAAGAACCACCTGTGTCTCCTGGCATAGGAGGAAGTTAGCTTTCTGAGACCTGCCTGCCTGTTAGAATTCCCCTGGAATTCTGCTGATTGGAAATCTACTTACTGTGATGATGCAGCCAAGACAGGAAATGCATTCCTCAAACTAGTTTTATTTTTAGCTTAACAAAGCCCTGGTGTGCTTATACCAAGCTGCGAGTGCGCTTAAGACAAACCAAACTTAGAAGTGGCTAAGATGGTACATTTTGTGTCTGTTTCACCACAAGTCAGAACAAAAGCATATTGGTGGAGACTTTGAAAAATATTCAAAAGTAAGACAAAGAGAAACAAACCAACGTCCTGCACAGTAACGTCCTATGTTGTGTGATGTAAATGCCTCAAACTCTTGCCGTCTCGCATTCTGATTTTGCTGTTGCAAACTTTTCTTTTCACTTCTTCCTTTTCTCCATCTCCTGCTCATCCCCTTTAACTTAAGAGGATCGCTATGCCAACCAGAGTTAATTGCCTACACAGTAAGTTATTTTTGTTTTATATATTTTTTAAAATGAAGAATAGTCTTGCTATGAGGAAAGCAGATATCCTAACTGAGCTGGAAGTTAAATAGCCTCCCCACTTCCTTATTCCTCCCGTCTCTTCCCAGTTTGACCTTCCCAGGGTGCTACTTTCCACACCTTCCTCCTTCAAAGGGCCCTGGTCAGGTGGTAGAGGATCAGCATCTCAGGGAAAGACAGAACTGTGTTAGCTGATGTCACAGCACCACCTCGCCAAGAAATACAGACAGACCGGCTTCCATAACTGTCCTTGGTTCTAAACGGTAGTCATTCCTGTCAATGGGCTGTCTATGGTTCCCCTTGAAATCTAAAGCTGGGTTTGGGTAGCAAACTGCAACTTACAGGTTTGGTCACCGTTCCCCTGTCTGTAAGATGTTGGGACACATTTTTCCATGAGCGATTTCTGTCTGTTAAACTGTGGACACAACCAGGAATAAGGTGGGGAGTATCTGCAACATTAAATAGAACAATTATTTTTAATTCCTTCATGTGAGTTTATGGGGTTTCTCGGAGGGGTGCCAGTGGTAAAGAATGCCCCTGTCAATACACCTGCCAATGTAGGGGACGCAAGTTCAATCCCTGGGTTGGGAAGATCCCTTGGAGAAGGGAATGGCAACCCACTCCAGTATTCTTGCATGGGCAAGCCCATGA
>SJYF01000457.1:2149859-2164393 GCA_006410515.1 Procapra przewalskii
GGAGCCTGTTGGGCTGCACTCCATGGGGTCCCGAAGAGTCGGACATGACTGAGCGATTTCACTTTCACTTTTTACTTCCATGCATTGGAGAAGGAAATGGCAACCCACTCCAGTGTTCCTGCCTGGAGAATCCCAGGGACGGGGGAGCCTGGTGGGCTGCGTCTATGGGGTCGCACAGAGTCAGACACGACTGAAGTGACGTAGCAGCAGCAACCTTGCTGGAACCAGGGAAATTTTTTTTTTTTTCTCTTCCTGGTGCCATCTAAAATGTTGGTTATTTGCCTTAAATTTCATGTAACCCACTTTCACACTTGACCTTCAGACATCTTTAAGATCGGGAGTGAGGTCTGAGCCTTGCTTCCTGCCCATCAGGTGAATGAGGTGGGCTTGTTAAATCCGAACAGCCCCACTCCATTGCCCCATGGTTGTGAGTTCCCCCGTCAGCAAAGAGTGACAGATTCTGGGGCCCGGGGAAAGTGTGATCTTCCAAACTAGAGTTCTTGTGTCATCAGGGTTCTCCAGAGAAACAGAATCGATTGGTTCTGGGTTTCAAGGATCTGGTTTGTGTGGGTGAGTCTGGAACCTACAGGGCAGACAAGAGCTGATTCCACAGTCTTGAGGCAGAATCTCTGCCCGGGATCCTTCCTCTTTGCTCTCAGTTGATTGGATGAAGGGCATACACGTCGCCTGGGGTATCTCCTAGGGCTCAGGCACAGATGAGAGACTTGGACCACACGGACAGGGGCTTCCCAGCAACACTCAGCTCAGTGCTGGATGGAGTCGCTGGGCACGCTGGGCAAACTGACGCAGAACACTGGGTGGCAGTGTGCTGGTCATGGTGGCTCTGAGTGGTCCTGCCTCCCTGCAAAGAAGAGTGCACTCGCCCACCCGAGCTACAGCCTACCGTGGTGCAGGTGCATCAGGGCCACCACGCGCACCCATGGCCGTGTCCGTCCCGTTATCTACCCCGAAGCCCACTGTGCTTGAGTGGCCAAGTTTAGACAGATGATCACATGGAATAACCTCAGCTTGTCCTGGTCCTTCTTCACGTGTGATGAGTTAAACTGCGGAGCCTGGAGAAGGGCTCACAGCACTGGAATATTCTGTGCTCCCCAGGGCACCGGCATGCTTTTCATCACGCCCGGAAGCCTATCCAAGTCCCTGCCAAAGAGCAGGGCTCTGCTCTGCGCTCCCTCTGAGAACTGCTCAATTCCACCCTCCGGAGGACGCCCCGGCGGCAACGTGGCAGACCGGCCCTCCAGATGCCCACCGGCCACCTCCAGCTCAGATGCCTCCTCAGCAGCACAGAGAAGCCAGGCTTTGCAGGACAGAGCATGTCCCTCTCCGAGTCTTTAGGTCCTTATTTGTAAGCAAGAGATGAGAGCACCCTCGGAGGTGGCTGGGAAACGTAACCTGGGCTGCAGTGTGTAGAGGGGCAAACCTCAGTCTCGCCCCCCACGAGACCATCCTCTGTCCAAAAAGCCGATGTCCCCAGAGAAGCCGCGATAAGTTGTGTCAGGTTAGGGGTCGATCTGCACCAGAGCACATGTGGCAGCATCCGGTTCATGCACTGACACAGAGCAGGCAAAGTTAACAGCAGAGCACACCTGCTCCAGAGGGTGGAGGATGAGGACCGGAAACCGCGCGTGTGCCTGGCAGGGATGAGGACCAGAAACCGTGCGTGTGCCTGGCACGGAGAGCAGCGCAATCTTCCACACGGTGTCCAGGGTTCAAGGATACAGGAGGATGTGGCTGCCGTTTCAGGATCCTCATCCTAAGTCAGATCTTCCCCTCCCCTGTCTGGTCTGTGTTAGATCCTGGGGGTGGCTGAAACAGAGCTCCAGAGGTGAGGTGCTTTAAACAACAGAGATTTCTTCTCTGAGTTCCAGAGGCTGGAAGTCCAAGATCAAGGTGTGGGCAGGGCTGGCTGCTCCTGAGGCTGGGAGGGCGGGTCTGTCCCAGCCGCTCCCCCCGCTTTGGGGGGTGGGGATTGCTAACAGCACATGGCCTCTTGGCTTGTGGATGCGTCACCATGAGCTCTGCCTTCATCTTCACATGGCGTTTCCCAGTGGGCCTCTGTTCAGACTTCCCCATTTTATAAGGACCCCAGTCACTCTTGACTAGCACCTGCCCTAATGACCTTGCTATAAGTGAATCACCAATGTCATGACCGTATCTCTAAATAAGGTCACATTCTGAGGACCTGGGTTTAGGACCCCAGCATAGGAATTCTGGATGGACAAGATGCAAACCGTGACACCGCCCCCACTCACACCTCAGACCCTGGCTCCAAACCCCGATGGGATTTCAGCACACAGAAACGTGTGAAATGGGCTTTGTGGATGGAGTGTTCGAGGGGAGGTTCTCTTACTGCTGGCTTCCACATCGCTAGGTCTGCAGCTGGCCTGGGGGACAGACTGGTCTACTCCCCTCTCCACACTTCCATTCCCTGTCCCCCACCCCAGGGAGATGGGAATGGGAAGTGGGATTAGAGTCTAGATTAACCCTATGAGTCCCTCGGACCCCCCTCCCTCTCCTCTGTTCTGATGTGACAGCCCCATATTCACATGCTATTTGAGGGGCTGAAGCCTGTGTGCTGCGGTCCATGGGGTCGCAAAGAGGCGGACATGACTGAGTGACTGTGAGCTTAACCCAGAGCAGCTACCTGCAGACCAGAAATACCTCCTAAGTACCTCCCACCCTCCGCCCACCCCGATCCAAGGGAACCTGGCCAGGCTGGGCGCCTCCAGGACGTTTGAGTCCCTAGGTCATTAACCAGCAGACATCACTGTATCCACCCGACTGGCCAGACTCCAGAGTCAGGCCTGTGGGTTGTGGTGACTCCTGCCATTGCGCACCCTGCCTGGTGGGTTTTCTGAGATATGCTGCATCTTCCAGGGATTAGAATGGATCCGGGAATGGACCTCTGAGATCCAGGGAGCAGCCAGTCATGCCCGTTGACTTGGAGTAGAGCCCCTGAGACTTACATTCACCTTTCTGCTTTGTCCCCCTTCCAGCGTTCGTCAAGCCCCCCCACACCACCTCCCAACTTTGGTGGTGGCGGTTTAGTCACTAAGTTGTTCTGACTCTCACAACCCATGGACTGTAGCCTGCCAGGCTCCTCTGTCCATGGGATTTTCCAGGCAAGAATACTGGAGTGGATTGCCATTTCTCAAACTCATGTCCATTGAGTCGGTGATGCCATCCAACCGTTTCATCCTCTATGTGTGTGTGTGTATATATATATATATATATTTATTTACAATTATATATATTTATAGTTATATATATTCATAATTTTATGTACTATATGTATATATTTACAATTATTATAAATATATAATTGCAAATATATAAAAATCTATATAATTATAAATATATATACACAGAAGATGAGATGGTTGGATAGCATCAGCAACTCAATGGACATGAGTCTGAGGAAACTCTGGGAGTTAGTGATAGACAGGGGGGCCTGGCGTGCTACAATCCATGGGGTCTCAAAGAGTCAGATACGACTGAGGGACTTAAGGGAACTGACTGATGTATATATGTATATCCTATTCAGCCTTCTTGGAAGGTGATTGTACCCAAAGAGAAAATCAAAACAAGTCTTTGGGGGCAGCTTTGACCCAGTGAAATTCAGCCTGTTTCTCTTGAGCTTCCGCACAGAAGCTCCTAAGTTTTCAAGTTATATAGCTAATATCAAAGCAAATGTCTTCCTACATTTGTCATGGTGTTTTCGTTCCCCTGGTGGTTTCTCTGTTTCTCTGTCCCACCTCTCAGTCCTCAGGGGTGGCTGCACTTTTTATTTGGAGCAGCCAATCAGAAGAGACCCATCCATTCTGGAAATTGCAAGTAGGAGGGGCATCGTTAAATTCAGGTCTAGGGTGTGGCCTCTGAAATTCACTGGATTGCTGCCTTCCCCACAGTCAGTGCTGATCCTGCAAAGGTCTGTGGACAAGACGGGGTCAGATTCCACAATTAGCTGTACGTTTCAGTTAGAAGAGCAAAGTGTTGCACTCGGGCCTCCCGTTTGGATAAAGCCGGATGGTTTCTGCGTATGTTACAGCTTTTGAAGTACTCGCTGGATCTGTCATGAAAAGAATGAATTGCCAGATTAGCTATAAAGCTCCTCACTGGGAACGTCAAGCCATTCCTCTTTCAAAGTCCTTAACTCCTACATGCAAATGGCCATGGGTTTCACAGCCTGGCTGGAAAGGGCCCTGTTGGGCCTTGTTCACAGGATGTTAAACTAGTTTGTGGAAGTGAAAGCAGGTTAGTGGGCTCTGTCCCCTTGCTATGGTAGCTGGCCTGTAACCTTTAAGGAACCATCGCCGTTGAAATCATTGCTGCTGCTATATTTTTTCTATTTCATGTTCCATCATTTTACGTTGAATCCGCATAGGTTGGAACAAGCAAAATTGAGGTTTTGTAGATCAACAGTGATCAAGTAACAGTCATTTCATGTGACTTAGCTTGATAGACACATACTGGATCTGGAATTATAAAAGCTCTTCCTCCCCAAAAGAATAAGTGTTACTTAACTTTCCTAAGGGTCTTCCCAGGTGGCTCAGTGGTAAAGAATCCACCTGCCAGTGCAGGAGATGCGGGTTCGATCCCTGGGTCGGGAAGACCCCCTGGAGAAGGAAATGGCACCCCACTCCAGTATTCTTGCCTGGGAAATCCCAGGGACAGAGGAGCCTGTCGGGCTACAGTCGACAGGGTTGCAAAGAGTCAGACACGACTCAGGGACTAAACAACTTTCCTAAGAAGGTGAAACTCATTTCTGTCAGAGTCCTTAATTTGGTTTTAATATCGGAGCATCCTTTCTGGGTCATTAGAGCCCTGCTCTGCTACTTATACTGTTCCTCATGACAAGGAGTGGGAAGGGCTGGGGGACCCCTAAAAGTCATGGATCTGAGTGCCTTCCCTGGGAGTGGATTCCAAGGAACAGTCCAGCCCGCTGCCCCTACTGTCATGTTTTAAGCTGCTCTGCTCACTACGCCTTGGGAGCGCTTGTGTTGCGCACAGGCCTGACCCAGCTGCCTTTCTGCGCTTGCAGTCACAGGCTGTCTGTGTTAGTCACTGGAGCTCCCTTCTCTCCTTCCTTCCCGGGCGCGTCCCAGCCTCTCGCCACAGCTCTCTGACCCTGTGCCTTGCTCTTTCAGGAGGAATTTTAAGGAAGGGTGCCAAGCTCTTCTTCCGCCGGCGGCACCAGCAGAAAGACCCCGGCCTGAGCCAGTCGCACAACGACCTTGTGTTCCTGCAGCAGCCTGATGGGGCGCGGAGGAAGGGGGTGACGCTCTCCCGGATCCTGAACAAGAAGCTGCTCTCCAGGCACCGGGGCCAGAGCACCCTGAATGGCGCCCCCTCGGACCCCTGCCCGTAGGCCGGCGCCCCCTCTCTGAGTAAGCTGCAGGTGCGGACCCACCATCACCACCTGCCGGGATACAGCCAGAGGGCCAGCGAGCTGCTGGACGGCCACCCTGTCCACCATCTAGCTGGGGTTTTCCCAACCATTTTGTCTTTTAAAGGGAAAAAAAAAAACCAGTCTCCATCCAGGGGGTTTCCCTGAAGAGAACCTGCAAAGCCCAGTTTGCCATCAGAAACCAGGGGACCTGAAGACTCCGCCATTTATCTGTGCTCACAGCTGAGAATTGAAGTTAAATGGGAGGATACTTCCCGTGGGAGCTGTGGAACTCACTGTAAGGGGCTGTGGATGGGCAGCTGGGGTAACGAGCTCGGTCCTCCATGCTCTAACCTTGGTTGGTGCCTGGACCACATAGCAAAGGGGGCGGTCCCTCCGTGCTGTCACTGTGAATGGAATGGATGGGTCACCTCTCCTGATTGGCTACTCAGAGTAAAAAGTGCGGCTGCCCCTGAGGACTGAGAGGAGGGACGCGGGCCAACAGAGAAATCACCGCAGTAACGGAAACACTGAGAAATGTAGGAAGACACTTGCCTTTGATATTAGCCATATAACTTGAAAAATTATGCAAATACTAAATATATCCTATGCATATTATGCTGAACACTTTTCTAGGTTTACTTTGAGCCTATTTGCAAGTAGGAGATATGTAAATCCTTGTGTGGTTTTACATTTTTCTGAATAGCGTCAGAAGCTATAATAATACCAACAGAGCAGTCAACACGCGGAATATCTTCCCTGCCGTCTGCCGGCCGGGCTCACAGGAGAGCAGCCAGCCCGTCAGATGAAGTCAGGAGCAATAAGCCACAGACACAAGGTTGTGTTCACCACACATATGTGGTTTTTCTTTAGTTCAAGGTTTTGCCAAATATTGCCAACAGCTGAAACAAAGTACTATCAGGGCAAAGGGGGAAATCATTTTATGTCTCAGGTGTGAGTCTTAGGAATGGAAGTTTAATAACAAATAAGCCAAGCATACATCAGATTTCCTTTATGAGCTCTAAAGAATGCTACTGTGAACGGTGCTCAGCCGCTCGTGGGAGGCCATTGTTTTAATTTCCAGTGGGAAAAACAGTGAGCTTGGCACATGATGTTAGTACCCTATGGGTCTTCCAAACCACCTTCCTCATCAGTTCTCCTTTCCCCTGGGGGAAACCACGTTCCTCATCCGTGAGCCCTCCCCCTGGGGTCCAGTCACAGATTTTCACTCCTTCTGGATGAGGCACTTTTAGGAGAAATGCTTATTAAGGAGCATCTGTCATCCTGATGACAGGTTTTGCGTAAGATCCATTTTTCTTCTTAAGACTCGAAGGCAATTATGAAAACTTGGCTTCTCTCACAGATATGAAATTGGGCAAGTCCCTGTCTAGAGGTGCGTTTATGACTCCTTCAACATATACGTCACGGGTAAGAGAGTCAGGGATGAGCAGAAACCTTGATAAAAATCAAGTTTATAGAATGCTTTCCTACTTTTTTTATTTTTGAGGATAGGATTAGAAAATAACATTAAGAATTTCATTATAGGGACTTCCCTGGTGGCCCAGTGGTTAAGACTTTACCTCCTAGAGTAGAGGGTATGGGTTCAGTCCCTGGCCAGAGAGCTAAGATCCCACATGCCTCGTGGCCAAAATATAGAATATAAACAACAGAACCAATATTGAAACAGGTTCAATAAAGACTTTAAAAATGGCCCAATCAAAAAAAACATAAAAACCAAGAATTTTGTTTTAAAACACACTGTTCAAAATCCTTAGGTGTCCCAAGAATTATCAACTGACTGTAAAATGATTTTTTAGCATACATTGCTTTTAAAGATTATACTCCAGTTGTTATCACTGTAAATTAGCACCTGGCATTCCAAAATCTAGTATGTTCATACCAAGTTAGTCCCCACTACTAGTTTTTTTGAACCAACGGTCTCATTAATGTTCAGTTTCACTTGAGGGATTCTTGTCCTTTCTCATGTGGCTGGCAGAACCTATGACATTTCAGAATTAATTCTAAGAGGATATTGTGTGTGTCAGAATGTCAGGCACTGATCAGAAGTTGTCAGTGCAATTTTTTTTTTTTTGATTTGAACTCAACTTGCTTTTTAGTCTCAACTTTCTCACTCTAAAAGAAGTCGTAGCCATTCCCATTCCTGAACAACCCCACAAGCATCCTGCTCACTGCTCCATACCTTCATCCAGGGCTCTGCTTCTCAACTTTCTCAAGACCTGACACCTCTTCAGGGTCCTGGGGAAGTGTCAGGGCCTTTCCGTCCAAGCTGTGAGGGAGGGAGAAGCACATGGGTTGACGCAAGAGGAAGTGTGTGCTGGCGACACGTGTGTCTGCTGGTGTCTGTTAGATGCACATCAATAACTTGTACGTTTAAGTCACTCCAGGAGCCCACCCTCCAGCTGCACATACATTCGTCTCCGGCAAATGGGTTTTTCTGAAGTGACAGAGGACACTGCCATAGGAATAAGACAAGAAAAATGAGAGGTAGGGTCAGGGTAGTGCCGTGAGAACACGGGCTGTATTGATACTGTGAATGTTTCATTTCCAAGCTGTTTATCCAGGTGTATTTTTTAATAGTGTAGGATATTTATGTTAAATGTCATTGACACCAAACATCAATTAAGATTATACACCAAATGCAAAACCTACTTATTGTAAATCACTTCATTCCCTTTACTTTTTCCACACGTGAGAGTGGTTTGGGGGCTTTTGATATTGTTTGGATGACATTTCTTGCAGAGTGGTGCTTTGAAAGCAATTTCTCATGAACACTAATATTAATGTGTATCTGTATGTCTGGAACCAGCTGCTCATGTCTGTTTTAATAAGTTGTCAGTACTTCTATTGGACTTGTTTAAGGATGAGCCTGTGTCATTTCCTGAGGAATGAAATGGACCTTTAGGTGTGTATCTGTTTTCATGTAGCATCAACAGAAGTACCCATCTCATCATTCTGGCTGAAAACCTGCTGTGAGGAAGAAGGTTTAGACCAAGCACTTTATTTCCATCAGGTCTCAAGCTTAAGTCCACAAGCATCCCGGGATTTCTAGAGATAACTACCCGGCCTGCCGCTGCCAGCCAATCACAAGCTGGGTGCCTGTCCAGATGTTTGTTTGGTCTTACTCGTCACATCTATAGAAGAATGCTGTGCATTTTCTTCTTGAACAGAAAGGGAAAGGTTAATTTACACTGCTGCCACTCACTTCAAATGTTTTCTGAGTAATGTTCTGATGGCCCTCAGTCTTGAAACTTGAAAGATAAATTGGTGGCTGTTGGAAGCCAGAACATTTAACTCCATCAGATGAAAAGCAGGTCTCAGCACCAGCCTAGACCCTGTTGCCAGGTCCTGCCACCACCACCCCAAACCTGTGAAGGCGTGATGACCAAAGCAAGCGGCTGGGGACATCACCCTGCTAGTCCTATGAAGCAAACTCAGGTTACACCTCTCTGCTTCCTTCTGCTTTTTTTTTTTTTTTGGCATTCCTTCCTTCCAGATGAGGAAGCAGTCAAAATGCAACAAACTGCCCCATTCACCCTGGAGGAGGAAATGGCAAACCACTCCAGTGTTCTTGCCTGGGAAATCCCATGGACAGAGGAGCCTGGCAGGCTACAGTCCATGGGGTTTCAAAGGGTTGGACATGCCTGAGCACAGCACAGCCCATTTCCCCAGCTTCCAAACGACCAGTAATGTGCCATTTATAATTTAAGCTTATAGGTACCCCCTCCCCAGTGTTGTATCAAAGCTACAATTTTTTTTTTTTTAAAGAAGGAAACAAAAGGGTTTCCAGGTATGCGGAGAGGTTTGGCTTGATGACCAAGCATGGTGATGAATTTACCCGACCATGATTGTATTCCTGGGTAGCACTTTAAAAGCAGACTGCGGTCTTGTACTGACCTTGTGTGGTTGGGTTCACTCCGGGAAGATGTGGCTGGAATGCAAATGGTCTTGGAAGGAAATAAATGGGCCCACAGAACACTAAACACTGAGTTGTCTTTGCTGAGTCCTGTGTTACCCCGTGTCCCTCAGCTTCTCCGAGGGTCTGGGAATCCTGGTCTTTCTCTTGTCAGGTGTGACCCTGGTCAGGTGGTTGGAGGAGGAGCTGTACTAACATTCTTCATAAATGATTCATATGTCACTAAGCACCTGCTTTAAGCCTGGGGCTAAAGTCATTTACTGGAACGACAGTGTCTCCAGTAAACTTTAGGGTGCCAGTGAATTGTAGGTGCTGCCTGCCACTCGGAGTCTCTTGGCCTGGGTCCCCTAGTGGTTATGTGACCCTGTATGATCCCCAGGGCCTTTTGGGGAGCACTGTTCCCCTTGGGGTGAAACCACTATCCATCCACCACGCTGCCATCATCACCCTGCCCCAGCCACCTGAGAGTTGGAGGGGTAGATGCCAGGTGGGGCCCCAGGATGGCTGGGATCCAGGCTGCAGGTTCTAGGGGTAGGGGTGGGCAGGGGCCGGGAGGGGCACGCAGACAGAGTATCCGGTGCCAGCCCTCCAGGCCTCACATCTTTGCTGCTTATCAGCGTCCCTGCCTGTGTCAGATTCCTGGTCCCCTGCTCTGCCCAAGCCCTAAGAAAACTGGTCCCCAGTCCAACCCCCATCCCCATCCCCCACCCTTCCTCTCAGCTATCCTAACTCTGAACGTCCCCTAGGGTATGGAGTGGTCACTCAAGGGCCAAGACTGACTCACAGCCCTGCATTTCAGAGGAAGAGTCCACCTGCATAAAGCCCCAGTATTGCAGGCTCGTCTCTGGGTTCTCTGCTCTGCACACGGCAGGTGGCGATGGCGCTGAGTCTGGTTTGGGATCAAGGCATCTCAGGCCCTCTGCTGAACAGCTGCTTCCTGCGTGGCCAGCAGTCTGTTCTGCTCTGACAGTCCGGGAGGAGTCTGGATGGAGGTGCTGGATGGCCAGCAGTCCTAACCTGACCTCCTGGTGGTCACTTGCAGGTACACACTGTGTTCTTGCCAATCCCGTCTATACAGCATAGATGGACCCAGTTCAGCCACTTCAGCACATTCACTGTGGTGCGCGCACCCCTCAGCCCCAGGACACACTTCTGTTCTTTCGGTCTAAACAAACAAGTCCTGCATTCTGTGTGAAGTGCCTGCCCCGGAGCACTTCTGTCAGCATCCTTCAGCCCTGTCACTCAGCCCCTTCTCACCCTGTCCTAGACTTGAAGCCCAGCAAGAAAGTGGGTGCCCACATCCCCTGGGTTTAGAATGGTGCCCGTGAAGAGCGACGATGGACATCAGTTGACAGCTTTGTATCAGCTCATACAGGAATTCTGCTTACGCACTCCTGCCCCACTCACCGGGGTCTGGTGACGGAACGGACATGGAGGGGATGCGCGTGACAGAGTGCTGCTGTTGACCTCGGTCCCTCACAAACGTAGGGTGCTGTATGTGTCAGTAAATCGTTTATTGAAAGAAAGGCAGCTCGCTCACCATAGTGGGCTGGATACCAGCATGAATGACCTAGCACAGTGCCCGCCCCCAAGAGAAAGCTGTCAGGGCAGGCCCCCTTCCCAAGGTGAGCCAGGGCATCCCCCTCCACAGCTGTCCACAGCTCACCTCTGCTCTGAACCGTAACATCCGTAATGCAAACGGCCAAGCTGTGCCTTTCATGTGCTGGGCATTCAGAACTATTCATGATACTGATGCTGTCAATATTCATCAAGTTGGATGCTTGTATAGGTGCACTGGGCTGCTTCATATTTTAGAGAAATACCAGGGGAGGACTCGAGATCACAGTGATTATTGCCAAAACTAACTGAGCGCTTGCTATGTGCCAGGATTTTGCAAAGTATTTACTAAGACACTGACTACTACCCTCTTTGAAGCAACCCTGTACGTTATGATGCCAGGAAACTGAGGCATCAAGAGGGTTAGTCACTTGCTCAAGATCACACAGCTGGTAACTGGCAGGACTAGAATTTAAGCCCAGGCTACCTGGCTGCAGAACCCGTTTTTATGACCACTAGTCTCCACTACCTCGTGTCAACTGAAGAGACCAAGGACTTGTGGCCTCACGGGGTCTTTCCCGGACTTTTTGTAACGGGTGAGAATGATGAGATGCGCTGCTTGGCACACAGCAGGCATGAGACTACTGGCTGGCTAGTTCTCTTTACCTGGATGGGAAGAATTAGCCAGATTGAAAGCAGAAGCTAAAGGTGGGGTGGAGAAGTGAAGCTGAGGATACGTATGTCCACAGTATCCCCTAGCAAAGGAGCTTTATGTTTAAATTAACAAAAACCAGCGCTATGAGACATGTATCAGGCAGGCCAATGTCAGGGCTGGGAGCAAGAGCCCCAATCTGGGGCTGCACAGGAAAGCAATGGCATCCTGATGTCACAGCTGCTGAGAAAGAAAACCCACTGACAGTATGGGAAGCACTTTGCTGTTTACGTGGGGTTTTATACACATTTAGTTATTTGGCTCTTCCTGGCACACGGGATCTTAAATCTTCTTTGTGGCATGTGGGATTCAGTTCCCACCAGGGAACTAACCTCAGCCCCCTACATGGGGAGCGTGGAGACTTAGCCACTCAAACACACGAGGGAAGGCCTTGTGTGTTTTTGTTTTTAATTCTCCCAATTTATTTTTAAAAATTCCAACCTAGAGAATAACTTATGTATCCTTCACCTAGATACACTGGTTTCGCTCCATTTGTTCGATCCAGGATCTAGTGCTCAATTGATCGATTATTGTTTGCGGACATCATGTTTCACCCTAAATTCTTCAGAAAGCACTTTCTAAGAACATGTTCTGTCGCTCAGTCGTGTCCAACTCTTTGCGACCCCATGGACTGCAGCACTCTAGGCTTCCCTGTCCTTCACCGTCTCCTAGAGCTTGCTCAAACTCATGTCCATTGAGTTGGTGATGCCATCCAACCATCTCATCCTCTGTAGCCCCCTTCTCCTCTTGCCTTCAGTCTTTCCCAGCATCAGGGTCTTTTCCAATGAGTTGGCTCTTCACATCAGATGGCCAAAGTATTGGAGTTTCAGCTTTAGCAAGTCCTTCCAATGAATGTTTAGGACCTATTTCCTTTAGGATTGACTGGTTTGATCTCCTTGCTGTCCAAGGGACCCTCAAGAGTCTTCTCCAACACCACAGTTCAAAAGCCTTAGTTCTTTGGTGCTCAGCTTTCTCTATAGTCCCAACTCTCACATCTATACATGACTACTGGAAAAACCATAGCTTTGACTGGATAGACTTTGTCAGCAAAGTAATGTCTCTGCTTTTTAATATGCTATCTAGGTTGGTCATAGCTTTTCTTCCAAGGAGCAAGCGTCTTTTAATTTCATGGCTGCAGTCACCACCTGGAGTGATTTTGGAGCCCAAGAAAATAAAGTCTCTCACTGTTTCCATTGTTTCCCCATCTATTTGCCATGAAGTGACGGGACCAGATGCCATGATCTTAGTTTATTGAATGAGACCTGGGAGAGATGTTTCAAGAGGGGTGGGTGTGTTGGTGGGGGTTGCTCATTAGCTGCTGTGGTCAGTCTGGGGATCTTGGAAGTTGGGGCACACTTGGGCAAAGACCTAAATGATGGGGAGAATGTGGGAACATGTTCCAAGATACAGGGGTGAGTGTGGACCCTGGCAATGTGTTCAAGGAACAGAAGGCTGGAATCTCACCACTGGAAAAGGCTCAGCAGGGTGGAGCTGAGGAGGCACAGGTAAGGTGATCCAGGTGCAGGAGACCGTGATGTGGACCTACTGAGAGTGCCACTGGGCAGCCACTGGGGAAGGCTGTCTGTCAAGGTTGGGGAGGAGCAGAGAAAGGAGCCCCAGCAGCACTTCCTCCCCAGTCCCTATGGACACACCCCACTGATGGGAAATTAAGATCAACTTCACTGCCCAGGGTGTGATTTCAATTCCTAGTCAGGGAATTAAGTCCCACAAGCCTCAAGGTGTGGCCAAAGAAAAAAAGGATCAACCTCCTACACAGATCAATTTGTATAAGTGAGTCCGGCTGAAGGATAAATTCCTGCAGGTGGGACTGCTAGGCCAAAGTTTCTGTGCATTGAGGATTTCTGTGGATATTAACAGATGGCCCAGATGGAGGCTGTGCTGATTACATCTGAACCTGGAAAGGATGAGACCGTTTGTTTTTCTATAGGCTCTTCAAAATCATGCTATTAAACTTTGAAAATCTTTGCTAATGTAAGAGATAAAAATGATCTCACTGTAATTTTGCTTACATACACAGCTGCAATAATATAGTTGGTTAGCATTTCCTATGGGCTTCCCTGGTGGCTCAGATAGTAAACAATCTGCCTGCAATGTGGGAGACCTGGGTTTGATCCCTGGGTTGGGAAGATCCCCTGGAGAAGGGCATGGCAACCCACTCCAGTATTCTTACCTGGAGAATCCCATGGACAGGGGAGCCTGGAGGGCTACAGTCATGTGGTTGAAAAAGAGTTGAACATGACTGAGTGACTAACATACATAGGAGTCATTGTATTTTCTGTGAACTATCCATAGACTGTTTATTTTTCTGTTGGGTTCTTTATCTTCTTATTGGTTCTTAAGAGTTTTATATATATTAGGGGAAGGAGCCCTTTCTAGTATCAATTTCAAATCATTGCTCTCAGTTCAGTCCCTCTCTTTGATTTTATTAATGAGTTTTTGCCAGGCAGAAATGTACAAGGCAGCTACATTGCCAAACCTGAGCACCCAGGACTAGATGAAGGATCCTTCTGGTCTCTTCTGTTTTTATTCCTTTGTGACTGTTCAGTGAATGATAAGGGTTGAGACCATACAAACCCCATTCCTCCCCCAAGCTTGGGTGGACGGCAGAGGGGACAGAAACAGTTAGTGCCAGGCAGTAGCACTCTGGCCTCAAGTTCACAGCATCCGGGGTGCCTGTAGGTACTTGGCACAGCACAGTGTGGGGCAGTGGTTAAGGCAGAACTCTGGGGACTCCCAGGGCCTGGACTGAAAAGGCAGGATCTCTACTCACCAGTGAGCGGCTCTAATTTAGGAGCTTGGCAGGCAGGTCAAGAGCCTCTAAGCCTTTACCAAGTGGACACAAAGGTGACCATGAAGGGTAGCAAGCAGCTCGGTGGGCTAAATTCAGAGATCGTTATTCCTGG
>SJYF01000457.1:2166466-2198720 GCA_006410515.1 Procapra przewalskii
GTGCCTACTCTCCGAGTGGGTGGCCGTGCTGGGAAGGGGTGCGCTGGCCCCGCCCTGGCGCGGACAGGTGGACCAGCAAGCCTTGTGGGCCTCTGGAGAGGATGTCAGGGATGGGTGAGGGTCAGGTTTGAGCGGACAAGTGGAAACGCCCTATGGAAATATCCACCTACATGATGGTTATAGTTATTTTGTGTTTATTAAGCTTTTAATGTAGTGGATGAGATTATTTTAAATCCACAGACGCTCAGAAATTGCCCCCTCCTCACCACTGGGTACACCATGGGTAGATTAAAATGGTAGAAAAAAGTGTGTGATCAGAGACACGTGGACCCGTGTACATGGTTAAAGCTGCCAGCCCACAAATACCACGTTTGCCTAAGCCACTCTCATAAAATTTGAACTCACCAGATCAATTTGGAGAACACTGTTAAGTTCCTGGAAGTATTTTTAAGGATGAAAAGTAAATGAGCAGCTGGTTTTGTGACAACTCTTTAGAGGCAACAGTGTGAACTCTCCCTGGAACCTGTAATGATTGTGGACACTTTGTTTTTACAAGTCAGCCTCCCTCTTCTCTCTCCGCCCCACTACACACACACCACTACCATATTTTGTTTGAAACCTGGATATTTTCACATTTTCCACATTTTCACTGCTTCACTCTGCTTCTCTGCATTTCCTTGACATCACTACCTTATGGTGGTGAATGGTTAAGAAAACAACTGTAGTTTTAATTTTGAAGAGGAAAAATAGTAGGACTTATTCTATGCAGTTTTTTCCTTCCTCTTTGATTCATATTTTTGCAAGAAAGTTGCCAACAAAGAATGCAGTGGTAATATGTTCTGTTTTGTAAACAAAAAAAAATTATATTTTTCCAGAACACCCATTAAAAAAAAAAAAAACTCAACTGCAAGGCTAATAGCTTTTCTGGGAATGATTGTATTTGAGAAAGAGCTCCATTAGCTTGGCATATGCATCTCACATACCATTGTCTGTGTAGAAGGCCAGGAGAACACTGCACCCATTCTGCAGATTTAAGAGAGATTGAAGGCAGCTGTTTCTCAGACATGGGATTTGAGAGGCTGAGATTGTGAGCAGGGACTCAAACGCTTTCTCAGCCTCCTTTTCACAGTTGTGACCCATGACAATACTTGCTGAGTTCATCTCACACAGTTCATGTATGCCTGCATTTATCGGCCATCCATCAAGCAGCTGTCCCTTGCCGGGTGCTGCAGAGAAGCAGCAAGAAGGCCCTGCCCCGTAGATCGAATGTTCTGGAGGGGAGGAGATGGATAGTGGTTGGAGCCTGGTGGAGAAAGCAGGAAGGGTGGCAGGTGGAGGTGGGGTTTGGGCAGGGGTGGGCGCACTTGGGCAGTGGGGACCCAGAAGGTCCATCTGGGGAGGGGATGGCTGATGGAAACCAGTGTTCCTCAGTGGAGGTTTGGGGTGAGGGCAAGTGCAAAGGCTCTGGGGTGGCAGCAAGCTTTGTGTGGCCGAGTCAGGGCCGCACAGGCTGTACTCTACTCAGAGTTCACCCTGAAAGCCAGACACCCCTGGGGGCTTTGGGCAGGGGTCCAGCAAATCTGTGTCTTCCCCTAGAAACAGGGTGGAGGCAGAGGGGAAATGAGGAGTCAGGACAGGACAAGGAGTGTTTCTAGAGTGAGGCAGGCCTTGCTGCTGGACGGTGGGGAATGTGCAGGGGGTGTCAGGCGGTGCCGTTCGCTGAAGTCAGCTGACAGGTGTGCAGGTTGGGGCATGGTCGGGGAATCAGGGTCCAGGAGACCAGCAGCATTTTTAAACTGCCCCTCAGGGTGGGAGAGACCTTTGCCCTGAGCTCACGGCCCTGGTCCTGACCTTCCTGAAGTGCTCCCTGCTTACGAAAAGCCCCTCCTGTCATCCAGGACATGGCGACCCCAAGCCCCAGTCTCGGTGTGGGCCGTAGTCAGCTCTCGGGCGTGTGGGCATCACAGTGTCTGGGAGACCCTGGGCAGTGGCTTTCGCTAGGTAGTGACAGAGCTCCTCCCCCGCGAAGTTGTTTGGCTGTGGAGCAGAGCCTTCTGCACTCACATCTGTGAGAGCAGAGGATAGGAGCAGAGCTGAATCAAATTCCCCCATCCGTGAGTGGACTGGGGAGAAAGCCCCGTCTACCTCATTAAACCGAGCTTGTGTGTCAGGTCGCCGGTCGCCGGTGTGGGCAGCATTTCCATTTTGATCAGTCGTGTCCCAGTTATTGGAATGATAGCTCAGTCCAGGAGAAGTTACCACATACTCAAGGTCCTGGAAAATCAAGACTGGTTTGATCTATATGTGTAAAAGATCCGTGTAAGCAGCAATGTAACACGTGGGGTTTAACACCTGCAGTAATGGAAACAAACGCTGGTAGAGACAGAAGCGCCTCCTGAAGGGGGAGAAGAGCTTGTCCACATGCCCTATGACCGGATGTCACACTCTGGTGCTTCGATTCCAACAGACATGCTTAAAGAGCCACAGAACTATTATAAGAAGTCAATATTTATAATATGCTGCAAATTACGTCCCTCACAGCTGTTTCAGATGGTGACTGCAGCCATGAAATTAAAAGATGCTTACTTCTTGGAAGGAAAGTTATGACCAACCTAGATAGCATATTAAAAAGCAGAGACATTACTTTGCCGGCAAAGGTCTGTCTAGTCAAGGCTATGGTTTCCAGTGGTCATGTATGGATGTGAGAGTTGGATTGTGAAGAAAGCTGAGCGCCAAAGAATTGATGCTTTTGAACTGTGGTGTTGGAGAAAACTCTTGAGAGTCCCTTGGGCTGCAAGGAGATCCAACCAATCCATCGTAAAGGAGATCAGTCCTGGGTGTTCATTGGAAGGACTGATGCGGAAGCTGAAACTCCAGTACTTTGGCCACCTCATGCGAAGAGCTGACTCACTGGAAAAGACGTGGTGCTGGGAGGGATTGGGGGCAGGAGGAGAAGGGGACCACAGAGGATGAGATGGCTGGATGGCATCACCGATTCGATGGACGTGAGTTTGAGTGAACTCCAGGAGTTGGTGATGGACAGGGAGGCTTGGCGTGCTGTGATTCATGGGGTCGCAGAGTTGGTCGTGACTGAGGAACTGAACTGAACTGAACAGCTGTTTCAGGTAAGGCTGAGCCACTTAATACTCTCAGGTGAAGGGCAGGAAATAGCGTTTCACACAACACTTTTGTGGGACCGTCAGCAAAAAGGTCGGTCATGCCTGGACCTAAGCGTCAGATGGGGTCAGGGCCTGGGTGGACTCGGGCATGGGAGGTGATGGCAAGTGAGTGTGGGGAGAGGAAGGCAGTCAGCTACGTCTGGCGTGACCCAGAGGTCAAGTGAGGTGAAGAAAAAGATGTTTAGTGGACTTGACATGTGTCTTCGTCAGCTCTGGGGGCAAGACTCAAAAAACATCAATGGAAGCAGAGGACAGGGGACATGTGTACGGGTGCCACTCACAAGGAGTTTTCATACGAAAACCTGGACACAGGAAACAGGCTGGCAACAGTCGTGCGTCCATCACCACCCCAGCCACCGCTGCCCGGGGCCTGAGTGCCCCCTCCACCCTGGCCAGAACTTGCCATTGGTCAGACCTGGAGGCAAACCCTGGTCACATCATTGCATCTGTGAACATTTCTGTCTGTGTCTCTCCAGGAGAAGGACTCTAAAAATAACCGCCATACGTGAGCCCACCTAAAACGTTTAATGCTGGCACCTTAATGTGGTCAAAATCTGGCCAGATGCCCAGCCAGTGTTCAGATATCCAGCTGTCCAGTCAAGGTCTGATGTGCTTTGTCTCCACCGGGATCCAGACCATTCCCACCCATTGTGCTGGAAGTCGCTTTTAAACTGCTGTGATTTGAAGATCACTGTGGCTACCTCGGCGGTTGTGAAAAAGAATGCAGAGATCCATGTTTGCTTCATCCACTTCCCACCAGTGATACCGCCATGCACAGCTCCAGTACTGGGTGACTGGAGGCATGGTGACCTTGATGGAGTCCAGACCCAGGACATGCCAGCCCGGTTGGAGGAGCCCTCTTATAGCCTCATGCCCTCTGTCTTTCCACCCCAACCCCTCCTTGACCCCCACCAACCACTCACTGCTCTAGTTCCCTTCTCACTAATTTTGCCATTTGAAGAACGTGAACAGGATCACACTGTGTAACTGCTGGGGATTGGCTTTTTTCACCCAGTAGCATTCTGGAGACTCACCAGGGTCTGTCCTGTGTCAGGAGCCCCATGTTTTCAGTTGCTGACTGGTATTGCAGACTGTGGGTGGGTTATAGAACCGGTCACTCAGTGAGGCACCCTGGGTTATCTCCAGCTGGGGCTGTTAGGAATAAAGCTGCCCCCAACAGTCGTATACAGGCTTTTCTATGGATATAACTTTCCATTTCTCTGGGATGACCACCCAGCCAGTACTATTGCTGGGTCATAGGCCGTGTTGATTTTATCAGAAATTGTCGAATGGATCCATTCCCACCAGGGCACATGGGTGCCCCAATCTTCTCACCCCCGCTGTTCTGAGAGGTATGTAGTGGTGTCTCATTGTGCTTTGCACTTGGAGGCTCATGATGTTGGACATCTTTTCATGTGCTTGTCATTCCAGTGTTTTTGTTGGTGAAATGTCTGTTTATGTCTTTTGCCCACTTTATAAATGGGTTGCTTGCATTTTTATCCTTAGGTTTTAAGAGTTCTTTGTGTATCTTACATATGGAGACATGGTTTGTTAAAATGTCTCCAGGTCTTTACTTTGTTCATCCTCTTAACAGTGAATTCTGTAAAGCAAAATCTTTAAGTTTTGGTGAAGTCCCATTTATCAGTTTTCCTTTAGGAAACTATGCTTTTGGTAACAAGTCTAAAAGCTGGCTAGCCCTAGTTTCCAAAGATTTTCTCCTATTTTTCTAAAAATTAAAAAAGAATTTTTTTATCCTTTTAAGTTTCTTATCTGTTAGGAATTAATCCTTGTGTAAGATGTAAGGTCACAGTTCTTTTTTTTTTTTTTTTTCCTCTGCATGTCCAGTTGCTCCAGCCCTGTTGAAAAGACCATGTTTCTTTAGTTGAGCTGCTTCTACCCTTTGTTCAAAATCAGTTGAGCATATTTGTGTGACTGTGTTCTCCATTTCCACTGACCTGTGCTTCTGTCCCTCCAGCTAAACTCGAGTACTCATTGCTCTTGCTTTATAATTAAGTTTGAGTCAGATAGGGTGATTTCTCCCACTTTAATCTTCCTTTTCAGAATCATTTTCTAACAGTTGTCATTATGGGGGCTGCCTTGTAAACCTCAGTTGTCACAGAGAACATCTGCTCCACATCACCCCTCCTTTCAAACCGTTTCTCACCAAGTTATACACAGGTCATCCCGACCTGAGCCTAACTGACTTTCAGGGTGAATCTGGTTTCCTGACACTATTACTGTGGTCCTCCAGGGATCACAGTTGTTGTTTGCTTTCTTTTGGCAGCCATGTAAGTTTTAAAAAGATTTAAGGTTAAGCAGCTGTTCTCAGACTTGAGCTGCCTCAGAACAACCTAAAGGTTTGCAGAGTAGGGAGATCCCAGCCCAGAGAGGCTGCTCCGGCAGGTCTGGGGAGGGATCCAAGAATTTGCCTTTTCAAGAAATCCCCAGGTGCTGCTGGTGTCACTCTTTGCTACTCCAGGGACCACACTTTGAGACCCACTGGTGTAAGGTACGTATCTCCAGGATCAGTAGTTAAAATGGCTAAATCTCACACTCTGTGAATTTTCCTGTCATTTTCCCCTACAACAGTACTATCTACTGTCCCTTATTCTTGGATTTCTTACATGCTGGAGAAGTCTGGAGACTGAACTTGCCGTCTACAAAGGAGCATTCCACGCACCACAGGGATTTTTCCAGGATAGCACAGACTTCAGGAGGCTTCTTTATAAAACCTATTATGACATACACGTCACTAATGTAATATGCAACAGTGAAAAGCTGAAAGCCTCCTTGCTAAAATCTGGAACAAGCGTGTCCACTGTCACCACTTCTGTTCAACATAGTTATTAGAAGTGCAGGCCACAGCAATCAGACAAGAAAAAGAAAAGGTATCCAATCTGGAAGGAAGAGGTAAAATTGTCTTTATTTGCAAGTGACATGATACTATATATAGAAAAACCTACAGATGCCACTTCTTCATGGATCACAGCCTTGTTGTGGCAAAGGGACTTGTGTAACTCAATGACCTATGAGCCATGCCATGCAGGGCCACCCAAAATGGACAGGTCACAGTGAAGAGTTCTGACACAACATGGTCCACTGATGGAGGCAATGGCAACCCATGCCAGTATTTTTGAACTCAGATCATGGCATCTGGTGCCATCACTTCATGGAAAATAGAAGAAGAAAACATGGAAGCAGTGAAAGACTTAATTTTCTTGGGCTCCAAAATCACAGCAAGCCTTGGTTGGCAATGTGATGTCTCTGCCTTTTTTTTTTTTTTTTTAATGACAAACCTAGATAGCAGATTAAAAAGCAGAGACATCTCTTTGCCAACAAAGGTACATATATAGTCAAAGCTATGGTTTTTCCAGTAGTCGTGTATGGGTGTGAGCACTGAACCATAAAGAAGGCTGAGTGCTGAAGAATTGATGCTTTCAAACTGTGGTGGTGAAGAAGACTCTTGAGAGTGCCTTGGACTGCAGGAAGATCAAAGCAGTCAATCTTAAAGAAAATCAATCCTGAATATTCATTGGAACGGCTGATGCTGAAGCTCCAGTATTTTGGCCACCTGATGGGAAGAGCTGATTCATTGGAAAAGACCCTGATGCTGGAAAAGATCGAGGGCATGAGAAGGGGCAACAAAGGATGATATGATTGGATGGCATCACCAACTCAATGGACATGAGTTTGGGGAAACTCCAGGAAATAGTGAAGAACAGGGAAACCTGGTGTGCTGTAGTCCTTGAGGTCATGAAGAGCTAGACGCAACTTAGCCACTGAACAACACAAAAAAGATGCCACACAAAAACTACAAGAACCGATAAATAAATTCAGAAAGTAGCAGGATACAGGATTAACATGCATAAATCTGTTGCACTTACTTTACACTAACAGTGAGATATCAGAAAGGGAAAGTTAAAGAAAAATCCTGTTTAAAATTGCATAAAAAATACTTAGAAATAAAGCTGATCGAGGAAATGAATGACTTATTTGCTGAGAACTATAAAACACTGATAAAGGAAATTAAATATTGTTTAAAGAAATGGAAAGATAGCCCATGCTCTTTGATTAGAAGAAATAGTATTGTTAAAATGGCCATAATACTGAAAGCAGTTTACAGATTGATTGCAATCCATATCAAATGACCGGAGACATATTTCATAGAAAAATAATCCTAAAACTTATATGGAACCATAAGAGACACAGAATTGCCAAATCAGTCCTGAGCAGGAATAACAAAGCTGGAAGCATCATAACTCAGGCTTCAGATAATATTACAAAGGTGTACTAATCAAAACAGCTTGGTATGGCACAGAAACAGACCTGTGGATCAGTGGAACAGAGTAGAAAGCCCGGAAATAAACCCAAGCATCTACGGTCAATTAACTTTCAACAAAGGAGGCAAGAATGTGCAATGGAGAAAAGACAGTCTCTTTAGCAACTGACATTGGGAAAGCTGGATGGCTACCTGTAAAGCAATGAAGTTAGACCATGGTCTCTTACTGCACATGAAAATAAACTCAAATGGCATAAAGACAAGACACCAGAAAACTCCTAGAAGAGAATATAGCCCAAACATCCTCTGACATAAATTGTACTGATGTTTTCTTAGTCTGCCAAGGCAATAGAAATAAAAGCAAAACTGAACCAATGGGATGCAATCAAAGTCATAAGCTTTTGCACAGCAAAAGAAACCACAATGAGAAGATAACCTATGGAATGGGAGAAAATATTTGCAAATGATGCAGTTGACAAGGGCTTAATTCCCAAAATATACAGATAGCTTGTATAACTCAGTAACAGGAAAACAAGCAAACAAGTCAAAAAGTGGGCAGAAAACCTAAATAGACATTTTGCCAAAGGAAGTCATAGGGATGGCCAGGTGTTAGTTGCCCAGTCGTGTCTGGCTCTTTGTGACCCCTTGGACTGCAGCAGACCAGGCTCCTCTGTCCATGGGATTTTCCAGGCCAGAATACTGGAGTGGGTAGCCATTCCCTTCTCCAGGGGATCTTCCTGACCCAGGGATCAAACCCGGGTCTTCTGCACTGCAGGCAGATTCTTTACCATCTGAGCCACCAGGGAAGCCCAGGGATGGCAAATGGGCATGTGGAAGGATGCTCAGCATCACTAATTGTTAGAGAAATGCAGATCAGAAATGCAGATGGTCAGTATGGCCATCACTGAGAAGTCTGCAGATAACAAGTGATGGAGAGGGTGCAGAGGAAAGGGAGCCCTTCTGCGCTGTCGAGGGAATGTCAGTTGGTACAACCACTGAAGAAAAAACTGTGGAGGTTCCCTAAAAAGCTAAGAACTAGCGTACGATCCAGCGATCCCTGGGTATATCCTTGAGAGAAAACTGTAATTCCGAAAGATTCTGGCACCCCAGTGTTGATAGAAGGACCACTTAAAATAGCCAGGAAGTGGACTCCTTGAGAGGCCAGACCAGAGGCAGGTGGCCACACCAGGCCCCGAGAAAGGCCAGAGTGGTTCCCATCGTTTGCACCCTCTGATGCTGCCAGCTTTGTGGGAACCCTGTATTCTGCCATGACCTGGCAGATTCATGCAGGAACCTCTTTGAACATGACCGGGTATTGACCAGTAGAGGGGGTTCCCGCCAGTGGGCACACCGTTCTCAGGCCCCTGGGGGCACCTCAGCAGCTCACGAAAGTGGGTTTCCACATGTTTCTTCCTCTTTGTCCTTCCTCTTTTGCTCTGTGACCAGCTGCTGCCCACATCCCAGGCTGACCTCTGACGTTGCCCGTGCAGGCCATCAGGCAGGAAGCCCCAGGTGAAACATGCTGAGCCACCTGAGACATCTTGTAATGTAAGGGAGGTTCCCAGGAACAGAAGCTGCTGTACTGTGTCTGGGGGGAAATATGATCCTTGGCCTTTTAAGGGCGAATTGGAAATCCCATCTCTCTGCCTTGTTTCCGTGTAACTAATTGACTTCCATGGTGGAATTTTCAGCTCTGTCCTCTACTCTGCTCATGAAGTTATGTGCTCAGCAAATCTGCATTTTATTTGGACTTTGCATTGTCTGCTGTTCATCCTTTAATCACTCCTGGGGATGGGAATGGGGCAGAGGGCATGTGGAATCAGCATTCAGGAAGTATGCCAGCCTGCATACTTCCCCAAAATGGTACCACAGATGGTCTTGGCCAGGAGTGGGATACAGGAAGGATGTAACTGGGTTGACTTAATTGGGGATGGAGGGGTGGGAGGAAAGAGGAACTGTTACTGAGTGGCACACACCAGGCGTATCTCACTTTATACTCCCCCCAAAACTGTATGTGGTGGGCATCTTAATTTCCCTTTTATGGGTCAGGAGTCTGAGACCCCAGATTGAACATGTTCAGATTGCCCACAAATATATAGGTAGTGGGGCCGGGCGTGGCTGCCTGCTATGGAGGTGAACCTCAAGGTTGAACTGGAAACAGAAGTGACCGGATGCAATAAAGGTTTTGTGGAGAGCAGGAGGGCTCCTCTCCATGATGTTAGGTGGTGCCTTATTCCCCAAGAGAAATGTGAGAAATGTGGTGTTTCGCAGAGGTTAGCAGGTGGAGAAAAATAGAGGTCGTGTGAGATAAGGCTGCCCTGGAGGCGTTCACAGTCCTGTGAGGGAGGGAGAATAGAAGTGGCCACATGAAAACTGGCTTTCTTTAAATGGCAGTACATTAAAAAAAACTAAGATCATGGCATCTGGCCCCAACACTTCATGGCAAATAGATGGGGAAACAATGGAAACAGTGACAGATTATTTTCTTCAGCTCCGAAATCACTGTGAAGTGACTGCAGCCATGAAATTAAGACACTTGCTCCTTGGAAGAAAAGTTACGTCAAACTTAGTGTATTAAAAAGCAGAAACAGCACTTTGCTGACAAAGGTCCGTATAGTCAAAGATGTGGTTTTACCAATAGTCACGTATGGATGTGAGAGTTAGACCGTAAAGAAAGCTATTCGGTCGCTCAGTCATGTCCAACTCCTTGCAACCCCATGAACCACAGCACGCCAGGCCTCCTTGTCCATCACCAACTCCCAGAGTCCACCCAAACCCCCATGTCCCTTAAGTCAGTGATGCCATCCAACCATCTTATCCTCTGTCATCCCCTTCTTCTCCTGCCTTCAATCTTTCCCAGCATCAGGATCTTTTCCAATGAGTCAGCTCTTTGCATGAGGTGGCCAAAGTATTGGAGTTTCAGCTTCAACATCAGTCCTTCCAATGAACACCCAGGATTGATCTTTAGGATGGACTGGTTGGATCTCCTCACAGGCCGAGGGACTCTCAAGAATCTTCTCCAACACCACAGTTCAAGAGTATCAATTCTTCAGTGCTCAGCTTTCTGTATAGTCCAACTCTCACATCCATACAAGACCACTGGAAAAACCATAGCCTTGACTAGATGGACCTTTGTTGACAAATAATATCTCTCCTTTTTAATATGCTGTGTAGGTTGGTCATAACTTTCCTTCCAAGGAGTAAGTGTCTTTTAATTTCATGGCTGCAGTCACCATCTGCAGTGGTTTTGGAGCCCAGAAAAATAAAGTCAGCCACCGTTTCCACTGTTTGCCCATCTATTTGCCATGCAGTGATGGGACCGGATGCCATGATCTTAGTTTTCTGAATGTTGAGCTTTAAGCCAACTTTTTCACTCTCCTCTTTCACTTTCATCTGAGTGCTGAAGAACTGATGCTTTTGAACTGTGGTTTTGGAGAAGACTCTTGAGAGTCCCTTAGACTGCAAGGAGATCCAACCAGTCCATCCTAAAGGAAATCAGTCCTGGGTGTTCATTGGAAGGACTGTGCTGAAGCTGAAACTCCAGTACTTTGGCCCCCTGATGGGAAGAGTGGACTTATTGGAAAAGACCCTGATGCTGGGAAAGATTGAAAGCAGGAGAAGAAGGGGGCAACAGAGGTTGAGATGGTTGGATGGCCTTACTGACTCAGTTGACTTGAATTTGAGCAAACTCTGAGAGATAGTGAAGGACAGGGAAGCCTGGCATGCTGCAGTCCGTGGAGTTGCAAGAGTCGGATACAACTGAGCGATTGAACAGCAACAACAACAACATTTATTTTACAAATGGAAGTGGATGGCTGCTGGGGAAAGATGAAAGCCAGGGTTCACGACAAAGCCAGGGTTCACCATAGTGTCCTAAATCCAGAGCCATGCACATGCATGGCTTGCTAAAAGCAACATTGTTCTGAGTGAGGAAACATTTCAAGGCCCAAACCCATCCCACAATAAAGAGGACCTTACTGCATGTTGCCTTTAGAGCACCAAGTCAGGGAATTCCCTGGCTGTGCAGTGGTTAGGGCTCTGTGCTTCCACTGCGAGAGCCCAGGTTCTATCCCTGGTCAGGGAACTAAGATTCTTCAAGCCACATGGTGTGACCAAAGAAACAAAATCGAAAAAAAAATTTTTTTTCTAATCACAGTCAGTCTATGTATATGGTTTAGGGGGCCATTAGCTGCTGCTGCTGCTAAGTTGCGTCAGTCATGTCCAACTCTGTGTGACCCCGTAGACGGCAGCCCACCAGGCTCCGCCGTCCCTGGGATTCTCCAGGCATGAACACTGGAGTAGGTTGCCATTTCCTTCTCCAACGCGTGAAGGTGAAAAGTGAAAGTAAAGTTGCCCAGTTATGACCAACTCTTAGCGACCCCATGAACTGCAACCTCCCAGGCTCCTCCGTCCATGGGAGCAGAAACTGTCTTTAAAAATGCCAATGAAGGGGGACCTCCCTGGTGGTCCAGTGGCTAAGACTCCATGCTCCCAATGCAGGGGGGCCTATGTTTGATCCGTGGTCAGGGAACCAGATCCCACATGCCTGGTGCAACCAAAGAAATGAATACTTAAAAAAAAAAAAATGCCAGTGGAGCACTGAGCTGAGCTTCCTGTCTTTATAGCAGCTTCCCACTAGGTAGCTGTTTTACACGCAGTAATGTATATATGTCCATCCCAATCTCCCAATACATCCCACCCTCCCCTTCCCCCACTGTATTCACATGTCTCTACATCTGTGTCTCAATTCCTCCCTTGAAAATAGGTTCATTTGTATCCTGTTTTCTGGATTTCACATATATGCATTCATATGTGAAATTTTTCTCTTCCTAACTTTACTCTGTATGACAGACTCTAGGTCCAGAAGCACAGGGAGCTCAGCTCGGTGCTCTGTGGTGACCTCGAGGTGTGAGATGGGGGTGGGAGGGAGGTCTGAGAGGGAGGGGATATATGTATACATTGTAGCTGATTTGGGCTTCCCTGGTGGTGCAGAGGTTAAAGCATCTGGCTGCAATGTGGGAGACCTCGGTTCAATCCCTGGGTGGGGAAGATGCCCTGGAGAAGGAAATGGCAACCCACTCCAGTATTCTTGCCTGGAGAATCCCATGGACGGAGGATCTTGGTGGGCTACAGTCACGGGTTGCAAAGAGTCGGACACAATTCAGTGACTTCACTTCACTTCACTTCATTATACAGCAGAAACTAAGACAACCTCGTAAAGTAATTATCCTCCAATTAAAAAATATTAATCATCAAAAATGCCAGTGGGAAAGAATGTAAGGAAGAATTGTATGTATAACTGATGGAGAAGGGCACGGCAGCCCATTCCAGTGCTCTTGCCTGGAGAATCCCATAGACAGAGGAGCCTTGTGGATACAGTCCACAGGGTCACAAAGAGCTGGACATGACTGAAATGACTCGGCATGCATGCATATGTAACGGAATCACTTCGCCGTGTAGCAGAAATTAACACCACTTTGTAAATCAAGTTTACTTGATAAATTTAAAAAAAAAAATGCCTTGGGCCCAAAGCTGCTCACTAATGCGGCACTGTGTCCTGACAGGTGGCGGCGATGGCTGAAGACGGGAATGAAGAGATCATGTTCATCTGTAAGTGTTCTGGGGCCCGGGGCCCACCTTCACCAGCAGGCAGAGTCACGTGCACGTCTGGTCTCTGTGTAGAGAAAAGCTGTCTCCTTTTAGATGGGATTTTCCCTGTTACTAAGAACCACGGGGTATGACATGAAATGTGCTACCAGGTCCGATTTGAAAAGAATCTTCTTTCCCAGAACTCCCTGCAAAGGGCACTGGGGCAGGGGTGGCAACAGACTCAGAAAGATAATCCCGGATTTTAGAAAGGTTTCTGACATGTTCAGTTTATGAGAAATAGGTTACGTTGGTGAATTTTCATTTACTCTCATTAATGGAGACCCTGTCCTGCATCCCCACAGAGCTGACTTGGTCAGCCTTGCCGTGTGCCATGGAGCTGGGTTTTTCTCCTGGAGGCACGTGTCCTGTGTTGCTCTCTTTTTGTACTTGTGGGGAGCGCTGTGGGTCACCCCCAGGCTGCGGGATGCTCTGTGGGCATCTTCCTCCCCTCTCGATGCCCCCCGCTGATGCCAGGATGTCTGTTCGCAGGGTGTGAGGACTGTAGCCAGTACCACGACTCTGAATGTCCTGAGCTGGGCCCGGTGGTCATGGTCAAAGACTCCTTCGTGTTAAGCAGGGCCAGGTGAGTGACCCCCTCCAGCTGTCTTTACCATCCTGCCTGTCAAACAGGGTTGTCTGTCTGTCACCTGTGGCAAGAGCCCTGGCCACCTTGGTGCCTGCACAAAGGGAGGAGACAGCAAATGAGGAGAGGGACCGTCCTCTCGTTTGAGGCCATCCGAGATCTCCACCCACTGCAAGCTGGTTACCTGTCCCTGGGATGAGCCAGGGCGTGTCGAGGAGGCATCTGGGTCAATGTCTTTTATCTAGTTCCTGGTTCAGCTGGGGCGCCGAGTTGGTTTATACACCAGACAACCATGGCCGAGGTGGTAGATCTGCTCATTCAGTCTCCCCTGTGGTTCAAACCCAGGCTCACTGTCTGACACATGCCTGGTTGGGGGCTGGAGCCATGGGCAGTGAGTGCAGGTGGCCAGGCAAAGGGGGAATAGCTGCTGGACGAGCCCCTAGATTGGAGCCGGGGCTCCGTGGCTCTACCAGTCCACATTTCCCTGGGGTCGGGGGACCGTGTCCCCTCTGGGGCCCCAGGTTGCAGCCCTGTTGCCACATAGTAGCTGTTTGGACTTGGACGAGACGTGCCCCTCTTGCATCTCGGTTGTCTCATCTGTAAAGAGGAGAGGATGGCCCCTCGGCCGTGGCTGTCATCATGACATCTGCTTTAGGAACGGGCTGGCACTGAAGCTGTCACCTTATCACTGCTCTTCCTAGAAGCCTCCCAACTGGTTTGACTGTGACTTACCTGTGCAGAGCAAAGAGATGCCTATTTTGGCCTGGAGCACAGATCTGACCAGCTCTCTTCCAGACCCTTCAGTGGTTGCCCATTGCCCACAAAGCTCCAGTGGGAGCCGTCAGTCCTTCCCAGATGGGTTCCTCATCTCAACCGGCCTGCCGGTCCTGAGAGGGGTCCATGCCCTACCCCAGACGTAGCTCAGGCGTGCCCTGGTCTTGGCTCGCATTAGGTCCCTGCCGATATGCCTCCCTTCCTCTGCCCCCGGGATACACATGTCCTCTCCTTAACATTGCCTGAGTTGACTTAAAAAGGCCGCATTCATGATGAACCAAGCCCAGTGCAGCCTCGCGGGAATCCCTCTTCTGGTCTTCGAAATGCACTGTCTTTGGTACTTCTTGTCATTCCCGTGGTCCTTTCCAGGTGGCACCTCTTCGTGGTCTCTCTCTGGTCCTCCCTCCGTCTCTCTGGTCCTCCCTCCGTCTCTCTGGGCCCACTTGGGGGGTGTGTGTGTGAGTGTGTGTGTGTGTGTGAGTGTGTGTGTGTGTGTGTATGCATGAACGTGAGCACTGGCTCTGTCTCCTGGGTAGGGAGTATAAACACATCTTCAAGTCAGTGCCTCTCCATCAGCTGCTCTGGGGCCAGCGGGAGCGACCTTCTCCATCGTCCTAACCCTCTGTCCCTGGTGAGGGTGGCACCCTGGCCAGTGGGCACTCGGGGCAGAGACTCTCTTGCTTTGTTTCATCTCTAGGTCATCCCTTCCCTCCAACCTGGAGATCAGACGCCTGGAAGATGGAGCTGAGGGGGTGTTTGCGGTGACCCAGCTCGTTAAGCGCACGCAGTTCGGCCCATTTGAGTCACGTCGCGTCGCCAAATGGGAGAAGGAGTCTGCGTTTCCACTGAAGGTACATGCTGGGCTGGTGGGGGCTGCGGCATCCGTGTTTGTGACCTTCCTCGTGTGCAGGTGGGCAAGGGCGGTGCTCACTGAACAGTTCAGTGATTTATAAACATCACAGAGACAGCTCTAGGTGTAGTCCTGTTGAATTTCCAAGACAGTGTTTCTTTTTATTTTTTATTTTTTAGTTTATTTTTATATCACAAGAGCATGAGTTAAGTTAGTGCTTTGCAAAACTCAGAAGAGTGTATTTAAAACATAGGCAAGAGTGGACCCCGCACCCTCCACCCGCCCCCGCGTGCAGGCAATAGGAGGGGCTTTCTGTGGAATTTGCAGGACCAGGTGGGGATTTCACACCTGTGCAGAGTGCAGGGAACTTTGCAAGGCTCTTTTGAAAGGAAGTTGTTTTGTGTTGATGAGAGACCAGTGCAAAATTTGGCAGCTCTGAAAACACATCAGACAGGGAGATGATGTGACACTGAGAAACAGGAAATGGAAGAAAATCACAGGGAGGACTTGATCACTTAAAGTGAGACCCCCAGAGACGCTGCGAGGCTGGGCTTGTGAGTGGGTCACAGCTCTGGCCCTAGGCCCAGAGGGCTCAGCCGCAGCCAGCTTCAGAAACACCCATGAAATAAACCGAGAGGAAGAGGCGCTGGCAGGGCAGCAGTGTGCTCCAGAGGCGAGCTTTCCTGGAGAGCCTTAGCAGAGACCCAGGTGCTTTCAGACAGAGATGATCCAGCTGACCGTGAAGACTTGACAGTCCTCGGAGAGCTGAGTTTACAAGGCAGATTTCAGCACGGTGGAGAGAAGGGAAAGGGACTTGATTTGTTTACAAAGAAAGGAAAGAAAGAAAGGCTGTTTCATGTGCAGGAGTGATGTCAAGAGACCGAGGGCTGATGGGCATAATCTCTGTGGGCCTGTGGTTGGCCAAGGCCTCTTTGAAAAAGCCCTTTGTGCCTGTTTTGGTTTCTTTCGGTGACTCAAGATTCCGAAGGCCTGTGTCTGGTATTGAGTTGTTCCAGCACAGGCTCAGTGTTGGGTACCTGGGTGCTGGGGGCACCTTTATGCCCACAGAAGGAGGCTAAGGCCAACTGGAGCAGCCCCTGTACCGACTGGGGGGCATTAGGCACCTGGGAGCCCCCTCCACCCACTCTCCTTCTCAGAGGGGGTTCTCTAGCTCTTAGCAGTGGGGAGCCCCAACAGGAAAAGCCAGGAGAAGAAGGGAACTTTCTTTCTATGATGAGGAAGCAACAATTGCATCGGAAAATAGGGGACGGGAGCCCCCTATTCCATGTGATCACTTTGAACTTCACAATATTCCAGCTTCTCCCCCTCGCCCCTACCTGCACTCCGTCCATAAAATGATGCTGCTGCTTTTGAGATGAGGGCACAGCTTATGAAGATCAAGGGCTGGGACTTCCATGGCCCAGTGGTTAAGACTCTGCGCTTCCACTGAAGGGTACACAGGTCCAATCCCTGGTCTGGGAACTAAGATCCCGCATGCCACCTGGAATGGTCAAAAAGTCAATAAATAAATGAATAAATAACTAAAATTTTTAAGAAAGGATTGAGGAACTTTGCCACAGTCATTGAACATACTTGCAACAGAACTGGGAAAAGAACTTAGGTGTCCTGATACACCTGGCCCAGGTATAGAGTTCAGGTGTTCCTCTGACACCCTGGGCCAGGAGTAGAACTCAGGTGTCTTCATGCCCACTTGAAAACTGATTAGAGCTGAGTGTCCAGGTTCTACACCTGGACCACAGGTAGACCTTAGGTGTCCTCATTCCCCACAGGACCATGCGTAGCACTCAGGGCTCCTGAGAACTCCTGACCTGGGAGTAGAGCTCAGGCTTCCTCGTGGAAGGAGGAGCAGGAGCACACGTGACCAGGTACCCGCCTGGACCACAGGTGGAGAGGGGGCATCCCAGTACCCACCTGAGAACTCAGGCCTCCCGTGACACCTGACCTTCAGCTGTGCTTCCCTTTTGCCTGTGACCAGCCTGACGTGTTTTGGGGGTCTTCCCCTGCCCGCCCATCAGTGTGGACCCCATCAATGTAGAACAGGCCCGTGCAGTGCCCTGTTTGGCCACTGATGTGGCAGTGTCTAGACTGGTCACTTAGTAGCCTCTTGTGCGCACGCACGCACACACACCCTGGTGGATAACCAGCCGCCAGCCAGTCCTGCGGTGGTCTGTGCTCCCCCCACCCCCAGGTGTTCCAGAAGGACGGGCACCCCGTGTGCTTCGACACCTCCAATGAGGACGACTGCAACTGGATGATGCTGGTGCGGCCAGCAGCGGAGCCGGGACACCAGAACCTGACGGCCTTCCAGCACGGCAGCGACGTGTACTTCACCACCTCCCGGGACATCCCCCCAGGCACCGAGCTGCGTGTGTGGTACGCAGCCTTCTACGCCAAGAGGATGGACAAGCCCATGCTGAGGCAGGCCTGCCCCGGGCTCCAGGGTATGTGGTGGCCCCCTGCCCCCAGCCTGCCCCTGCCCCGCACAGCAGCCTGATGTTAGGGAGAGGCATCTGGCTGGGCAGGCCTGCGGGGGTGGGGAATGTGGGTGGGTGGGTTGGTCTGTGTGATGATTGCCTGGCCTGAGAGGCTGTTAGAAGAGCTCGCCCCAGGCCAGGCTTGCTGGCAGCAGCTCCATCTCCAGCTCGGTCCTGTGGCTTCCCACATCACTCACCTGCCCATCCTCTGGGGTTATGGTCCCAGGGTTTGGGCAGAGGGAATGGAGCACAGAGAGGTTAAGAAACCTGCCTTGAGTCACAGAGCAGAGAGTGAAGGAATCAGGATTTGAACCCGGATTCTGGCTCCAGCAGCCTTCACCTAGAGGTTGGGGTGTGTATATGTGTGTGTGTGTGTGTGCGCGCGTGCACATCCATGCATGTGTACACACATGTGTATGTGTGTGTGGGGGGGGGTTCAGAGAAAGACCTAGTGGACACCTGTGATTCACCTGCATCGTACTGGAGAAGCAAATCAGATGCAGGGCTTGCCACCCCGAACTGGGGCATCTGACCTTGTGAGGGGCCGGTGGACTTGTCCTTTCTGCCCCCATTGTAGGTCCTTTGGGTGCATGTCCTCCCCACCTGACCTTGTGAATGGCTTGCATGTGGGGCTGTGACCTGGGTGAATAGGATTTCACACACCCAACCTGGGACTGCTTGGGGCGGACACGCTTGTGGCTGCCTCTAAGATGAATTCCTCTTGGGGAGAAGCAGACACTGGCTTTCCTCCTGACCCCAAACCACAGGATTCTGACAAGGAAATGATCTCTTTTGTTTTGAGCACTGTGGGTTACAGATGGCTCAGTAGGGCAAGAGGGGTAACAAGATTGGGGGCCTCTGGGCTGTCCCATGACCCCTGCATCGTAGCCAAGGTTTGGGAGCCACTCCAGGTGGGCTTGCCCAGCAGTATCAAGGAGGGAGGGGTCCGTGAGGTGGCCAACACAGTTTGTCATAGCACCACAGACCAGGGCTTAAATGAGAGAAATGTACTGTCTCACAGTCTGGAAGCCTGAAGTCTAGGATCCAGCTGGGTAGGGCTGGTTCCTCCCGAGGTTGGGAGGGAGGGTCCTTTCCAGGCCCCTGTTCCAGCCCTGGTGTTGCTGATGGCCCTTGGCGATCCTTGGCTGGTCGCTGCATCATCTTGTCCCTGCCAGGATCTCTCCCTGGGTCTCTGGATCCTCTCCCTATGAGGACACCAGTCAGCGGATTTAGGACCACCCGAATCCAGTCTCACCTGCCTTGCCTTGGTTATTTCTTCAAAGCCCGTACCCAGAGCCTCTGGGTAGACGTGAATTTCCAGGGCCTTTCTTCAGTCACTACAGGCTGGGTGCAGGTGGCAGTGTGCCGAGCTTCTGGGGGGTCCCCCAGGAAAGACAGACGGCTGCACATGGGGCCTGATGGCAGCAGAGGGTTTACATCTTCCCAGGGATATTGCAGAGGGACACTGGCCCTGATGGGCCTTTCTTTATTTTGATAGGAAAGGGGACAGAAGGAATTTGGAGAGACCCTTGGTTTTTCACCAGAATGCTCCTAGACCCACTCTCTGGATTTGCTAAAACTGGGTACCTGGCGCTGCCCCACAGAGGCACCCACAGTGGGTGGGATGAAGCCAGCTCCACCACTGCTTCCAGGGTCACCAGCATCTTACTGACCTGGTTTCCTCGTGTCCTGGATTTCGTATTCCACGTGACCAGCCTAGACTGCACGTCAGGGTTTGGTTGTTAGGGTCTGACATTATCAGTTGTGTGTGGCACATGCCTCGTGACTCTCAAGGTCAGAGCCGGCACAGAGGTTATCTCCCCATATTGGAGTTTCTCCTTCATGGATCACAGACTTGTCAGTGCAGAGGAGCATGTGTAACTCATTGGAGCTATGAGCCATGCTGTGCAGGGCCACCCAAGACGGATGGGTTATAGTAAAGAGTTCTGACAGAAACGTCGTCCACTGGAGGAGGGAATGGCAAACCACTGCAAGTGTTCTTGGCACGAGAACCCTATGAATAGTATGAAAGGCAAAAGGATATGACACTGGAAGATGAGACCCCAGGTTGGAAGGTGTCCAGTATGGTACTGGGGAAGAGTGGAGGGCAATTACTAATAGCTCCAGAAAGAATGAAGTGGCTAGGCCAAGTGGAAATAATGCTCAGTTGTGGATATGTCTCATGGTGAAAGTAAAGTCCAGTGCTGTAAAGAACAATATTGCACAGGAACCCGAAATGTTAGCGCCATCAGTTCAGTTCAGTTCAGTTGCTCACTCGTGTCCAACCCTTTGTGACCCCATGAATCGCAGCACGCCAGGCCTCCCTGTCCATCACCAACTCCCGGAGTTCACTCAGACTCACGTCAATTGAGTCGGTGATGCCATCCAGCCATCTCATCCTCTGTTGTCCCCTTCTCCTCCTGCCCCCAAATTCCAGTGTGTCAGCTCTTCGCATGAGGTGGCCAAAGTACTGGAGTCAGCTTCAGCATCATGTCTTCCAAAGAACACCCAGGGCTGATCTCCTTTAGAATGGACTGGTTGGATCTCCTTGCAGTCCAAGGGACTCTCAAGAGTCTTCTCCAACACCACAGTTCAAAAGCATCAATTCTTCAGTGCTCAGCTTTCTTTTTTCTTTTTTTTTGTGCTCAGCTTTCTTCACAGTCCAACTCTCACATCCATACATGACCACAGGAAAAACATAGCCTTGACTAGATGGACCTTTGTTGGCAAAGTAATGTCTCTGCTTCTCAGTATGCTATCTAGGTTGGTCATAACTTTCCTTCCAAGGAGTAAGCGTCTTTTAATTTCATGGCTGCAATCACCATCTGCAGTGATTTTGGAGCCCCCCAAAATAAAGTCTGACACTGTTTCCACTGTTTCCCCATCTATTTCCCATGAAGTGATGGGACCAGATGCCGTGATCTTAGCTTTCTGAATGTTGAACTTTAAGCCAACTTTTTCACTCTCCTCTTTCACTTTCATCAAGAGGCTCTTCAGTTCTTCTTCACTCTCTGCCATAAGGGTGGTGTCATCTGCATGTCTGAGGTTATTGATATTTTTCCTGGCAGTCTTGATTCCAGCTTCTGCTTCTTCCAGCCCAGCGTTTTTCATGATGTACTCTGCATATAAGTTAAATAAGCAGGGTGACAGTATACAGCCTTGATGTACTCCTTTTCCTATTTGGAACCAGTCTGTTGCTCCATGTCCAGTTCCAACTATTGCCTCCTGACCTGCATATAGGTTTCTCAAGAGGCAGGTCTGGTATTCCCATCTCTTTCAGAATTTTCCACAGTTTATTGTGATCCACACAGTCAAAGGCTTTGGCGTAGTCAATAAAGCAGAAATAGATATTTTTCTGGGACTCTCTTGCTTTTTTGATGATCCAGTGGGTGTTGGCAATTTGATCTCTGGTTCCTCTGCCTTTTCTATAACCAGTTTGAACATCTGGAGGTTCACGGTTCACGTATTGCTAAAGCCTGGCTTGGAGAATTTTGAGCATTACTTTAGTAGCGTGTGAGATGAGTGTAATTGTGTGGTACTTTGAGCATTCTTTGGCATTGCCTTTCTTTAGGATTGGAATGAAAACTGTCCTTTTCCAGTTCTGTGGCCACTGCTGAGTTTTCCAAATTTTCTGGCATATTGAGTGCAGCACTTTCACAGCATCATCTATCAGGATTTGAAATAGCTCAACTGGAATTCCATCACCTCCACTAGTTTTGTTCGTAGTGATGCTTTCTAAGGCCCACTTGACTTCACATTTAAGGATGTCTGGCTCTAGGTGAGTGATCATACCATCATGATTATCTTGATCGTGAAGATCTTTTTTGTACAGTTCTTCTGTGTATTCTTGCCAGCTCTTCTTAATATCCATGGATAAAGGTAAATTAGATATGGTCAAACAGGAGATGGCAAGAGTGATCGTTAACATCTTTGGAATCAGTAAACTGAAATGGATGGGAATGGGTGAATTTAATTCAGATGACCATTATATATATCTACTGCTGTGGGCAACAGTCTCTTAGAAGAAGTGGAGTCGCCCTCATAATCAACAAGAATCTGAAATGCAGTACTTGGGTGTAGTCTCAAAAACTACAGAATGATCGATCTCTGTTTATTTCCATGGCAAATCATTCAGTATCAGAGTAATCCAAGTCTGTGCCCCAGCCACCAATGCTGAAGAAGCTGAACGGTTCTATGGAGACCTACAACATCTTCTAGAACTAACACCAAAAAAAAAAGATACTTTTTTCATCATAGAGGATTGGAATGCCAGAGTAGGAAGTCATGAGATACCTGGAGCACAGGCAAATTTGGCCTTGGAGTATAAAATGAAGAGGGGCAAAGGCTAACAGAGTTTTGCCAAGAGAACACACTGGTCATAGCAAACACCCTTTTCCAGCAACACAAGAGACAATTCTAAACATAAACAATACCAAACGGTCAATGCCCAAATCAGATTGATTATGTTCTTTGCCACCAAAGATGGAGAAGCTTTATACAGTCAGCAAAACAAGACCAGGGGCTGACTGTGGCTCAGATCATGAGCTCCTTACTGCAAAATTCAGGTTTAAAGTGAAGGAAGTAGGGAAAAACACTAGACTTTTCAGATATGACCTAAATTAAATCTCTCATGATTATACAGTAGAAGGGACAAATGGATGAATGGGATTGGATCTAGTGGACGGAGTGCCAGTGCTAGAGAAGAACTGTGGACAGAGGTTCATAACACTGTACAAGAGGTAGTGACCAGAGCTGTCCCCAAGAAAAAGAAATGCAAGAAGGCCAGGTGGTTGTCTGAAGAGGCTTTACAAGTAGCTGAGAAATGAGAAGTGAAAAGCAAGGGAGAAAGGGAAAGATATACCCAACTGAATGCAGAGTTCCAGAGAACAGCAAGGAGAGGTAATAAGGCCTTCTTAAATGAACCGTGCAAAGAAGTAGTAGAAAATAATAGAATGGGACAGACTAGAGATTTCTTGAAGAAAATTGGAGAGATCAAGGGAATAGTTCATGCAAAGATGGGAACCATAAAGGACAGAAATACTAAGGACCTTACAGAAGCGGAAGAGATTAAAAAGAGGAGACAAAAATACACTCAAGAACTGTACAAAAAAGGTCTTGATGACCCAGATAACCATGATGGTATGGTCACTTACCTAGAGCCAGACATACTGAAGTGTAAAGTCAACTGGGCCTTAGGAAGCATGACTACGAACAAAGCTAGTGTGGGTGATGGAATTCCAGCTAAGCTATTTCAAATCCTAAAAGATGATGCTGTTAAAGTGCTGGACTCAATATGCCAGCAAGTTTGGAAAACTCAGCACTGGCCACAGAACTGGAAGAGGTCAGTTTTCATTCCAGTCCCAAAGAAGGGTGGTGGCAAAGAATGTTCTAACTACCGAACAATTGCACTAATTTCACATGCTAGCAAATAATGCTCAAATTCCTTCAAGCTAAGCTTCAGTAGTACGTGAACCAAGAACTTCCAGATGTACAAGCTGGATTTAGAAAAGGCAGAGGAACCAGAGATCAAATTGCCAACATATGCTGGATCATAGAAAAAGCAAGGGAATTCCAGGAAAACATCTGCTTCTGCTTCATTGACTGTGCTCAAGCCTTTGACTATGTGGATCACAGTAAACTGGAAAATTCCTCAAGAGATGGGAATACCAGACCACCTTACCTGTCTCCTGAGAAACCTGTATGCAGGTCAAGAAGCAGCAGTTAGAACCAGACATGAAACAACAAATTGGTTCAAAATTGAGAAACGAGTGTGACAAGGCTATATATTGTCACCCTGCTAATTTAACTTCTGTGCAGAATGCATCATGTGAAATGTAGGGCTGGATGAAGCACAAGCTGGAATCAAGATTGCCAGGAGAAATATCAACAACCATAGATATGCAGATGACACCACTCTAATGGCAGGAAGTGAAGAGGAACTAAAGAGCCTATTGGTGAAGGTGAAAGAGGAGAATGAAAAAGCTGGCTTAAAATTCAACATTCGAAAGACTTAAGATCATGACATTTGGTCCCATCACTTCCTGGCAAATAGAAAGGGGAAATGTGGAAGCAGTGACAGATTTTATATTTTGGGGCTCTAAAATCACTGCAGATGGTGATTGCAGCCATGAAATTAAAAGGTGCTTGCTCCTTGGAAGAAAACTATGACAAACCTAGACAGCGTATTAATAAGCAGAGACATCACTTTGCTGACGAAGGTCTGTATGGTCAAAGCTATGGTATTTCCAGTCTGGATGTGAGAGTTGAACTATAAAAAAGACTGAGTGCCGAAGAATTGATGCTTTAAAATTGTGCTGCTGGAGAAGACTCTTGAGAGTCCCTGGGACTGCAAGGAGATCAAATCAGTCAATCCTAAAGAAAATCAGCCCTGTATATTCATTGGAAGGAGTGATGCTGAAGCTGAAGTCCCAGTACTTTGATCACCTGATGCGAAGAGTCACCTCATTGGAAAAAATGCTGATACTGGAAAAGATTGAGGGCAAAAGAAGAGAGCGGCAGAGGATGAGATGGTTAGGTAGTATTACTCACTCAATGGACATGAATTTGAGCAAATTCCAGGAGATGGTGAAGCCTGACATGCTGCAGTCCATGGGGTTGCAAAGAGTCAGACCCATCTTAGCAACTGAACAACAACAATCAGAGTGACAGTTGTCCTGTTGGCTTTTTTTTTTTTTTAACCTGTAAGAGAGCTCCTTAATTGGGGACTGAGTTTGATAGAACAGATCTTAATGAAATCACCCTCAAACCGTGTCATCCAGACCATCTTCCTCTCCACCCTGTCCTGACTACTCTCATTCAGGAACACCAGGGTAGCCGTGACTCCACCTCTGGGCTTCTAAGAACATTGAGTGCTGTTAATAATTAACAGATTTTATGCCAGTTTGCAGTTTGCCAGAATAGACATTTAAATACGGAAGGAAGTATTTTTCTTTCCACCTGAAGGAGCAGTGACACACACTTCTTTCAAAACTTAATCTATAAATTTTTTTCTCTAGTATTGGATTTACTTTCCTAATCACGTGTTTTCATTGAATGTCCATGACGGTTAATTTCTCTTCTTTACACACATCTGGGCCTGTTGGCCGATGGAGGCGGCCCAGGAAGCCTCGCAGTCTCAGCCAGCAGGCGTGTAGGGTTTAGAGTCAGCTGTCAGTGTCAGATTTTCAAAATCACTTTCCTAGTGAAAGAGATGAGCTATAAAAACATTTCCTAACACTTGAGGAACTTCTTGATTACATATAACATCACCATCTTAATGACTCATGGCATTTTTGCGTGGCATTTTCTAGCAGTTTTTAAAAACCAGCACAGTGGGCATATAGTTTTCAAACAATAAAATAGTGATTTTAGTGGGCAGTATCAGAGTTTGAACAAATGTCCACAGTTGTGTGAGCTCCATTGCAGTCAAGATAGAGAATGGTCTGGGACTTTCCTGGTGGTCCAGCAGTTAAGCTTCCTTGCTTCCAGTGCAGGGGGCCTGGGTTCGATCCCTGGTCAGGAAACTAGATCCCACATGCCGCAACTAAGAGTTTGCATGCCCCAACTAAAGATCCCACATGCCGCAACAGCCTGGCACAGCCAAAGAAGACCTGGCACAGCCAGAGAAATTAAAAAACATTCAAACTTTTTTTTTTTTTTTTTAAGATATAGAATGTTCTCATCACCCCAGAAGGTTCCCTTGTATAACTGAAACCCATCCCCTGGTCACCAGCATCCATCCTGTCCTTGTACTTACGCCATTTCTCTTCCATTGTTTAAGCAGCCGTGCGTTTCTGCGTGGCTGAGGTCCTGCCTAGCATGCTGACACACCGCGTGCTCCTTCTTCATCACTTGTTCTGGTAACTGTATGCTGGGAGCCTTCCGTGTCATCGCTGCTTCTCCCCCACAGCACCATTTCCTTTTGCATAGATGCGTCTCTCTTGTTGGACATGCGTGATTGTGATCAGGAGTTGCCTCCTGATCGTTGGCTAATTTTTTTTTTCTTAGAATTTTTATCTTTTAAGATAGTTTTTGTGAAATAGAACACTGCCCTCAGTGAGAGGACAGCAGTTGTGACTGGTTCTTCTAGTTGGTCCTGTCAGCCCCACTTCCGTACATCAGGCTAAAGAGAAAGGTTTCCTGCCCCAGGTCAGATCAGCATGAATTCCACCCCTGGGCAGGGACCTCATGGTGCAGTGACCGCAACTCATTTGGGTTAGAAGGAGCTGCCCACTCATCCCTTCTCAGCCTCCTCTGAAACTCTTCTGTGCAAGAGTACTCCGCCCTCTTTAGACCATGTGTGTTGGGGAAGGTGAGTGAGATACGGGATTTTGGTTTCAATTGTCCCCATCTTTTCCTGACGCTCTTCCACAGATTCCCCAGAGAGCAGGTGCGGGTGAAAGCAGAGGCCAAGCCAGAGGGCACGTCCCGAGAACATACCCTGCTTCCCTGCTGCTTGCTTTCTGCTCTTTCTATTCTAGTTTTTGTATAACTGAAAATTTCACATCCACTTACATTTCTACTCTCTTGTTATCTGACGAAGACTCAGAAAATGCATGCAAATATTTGTAGCGGTGGTCTCCATTTTTCCTTCCATCTTTTGCAGCCTTATTGCTGGGTTTTGATACAGAAAGAGGTGTGCTTTTTCCTAGTAACTGAAGGCATGAGCAAGTCACAGTCCTGGAGGGTCTTGCTTTGTGGGTGGCCCCAGCGTGTTCTGATGGGTGTTGTGATGGGTCCTGAGTGTCAACACAAGCTGCACAGAGACAGGAGTGGAGGTGGTGGTGAGAGCTGGTGGCCCCTGTCCAGCCCTGACAGGGTGCCACGTGGGGTTTAGAGAAATCAGTCTCCTGGGCCAGGATATCATGAACATACATTCGCTTGGAACATCCCTGTTACAGAATCCAGGCTCATACTGCTCACTGAATGAGCAGCCGGTCAATCCAGAGACAGTTGTTGGGCCAGGAATAGCCACTTTATTTGGAAAGCTAGTAGGTCGAGAAGATAGTGGACCCGTGTCCCAAAGAACCATCTTCTCTGAGTTAGAATTCAGGCCTTTTTTGTACTAAAAGGGGAGGGGATGAAGGTAAGCATTTCCTGGTTCCAGTGAGTCTCAAGAAGGGGATGTGTTAATTTCTTCCTTCCTGCAGCCATTCACAGGTGAGCCTGGTCAGGATGTTTCCTGTGAGCTAAACAAAGGTATTTCAGCTTCATGTTCATTACCTGAGAGGCAGGGTTCCCAGGGATGGGCCATGATGTGTAATTTAAGCTTATAGGCAACATCCCTTTAGTGATTAACTTGTGGGTGCTTGTGTGTTAAGTCGCTTTAGTCATGTCTGACTCTGTGCAACCCAGTGGACTGCAGCCCCCAGGCTCCTCTGCCCATGGGATTTTCCAAGCAAGGATACTGGAGTGGGTTGCCATTTCCTACTCGAGGGTATCTTCCCGACCCAGGGGTCAGACCCGTGTCTCTTCACATGTCCTGCATTGCAGGCGGATTCTTGGCCACTAGTACCACCTGTAATAGAAAACAAAGGTTCTTCTCTGTTAGATCCCTAACTCTGAGAGCTCACAAGAGCATCAGTAATTTTTTTTAAAGAGTCTACACAGCCAGGATCTCCCTCTGTGTTCCATGGACCCTGGTCATCCTCCTCCACCCCAGACTCCAATGGGGGTACCAGGAGGGCCAGAGGCACTGTCCCCCAGAGCAAGCACCTGCCCCGGGGTGGGTATTTAAACTTGAATTCAAATGCAGTAAAAGCAGAAGTCCAGTTCCTCAGGGGTACTAGGCACACATGGCTGCCACCTGGAACGCAGTTACAGAACATTTCTGTCATTGCAGAAGTTTTGTTGACAGTGCTTGGGCAGGAGCAATGGCGAAACTGGGCTCGGAACATGGGGCCTGACTGTCGTAGGTTTGCCCCTCTTGTCATGTGAGCCAGTGAGAGAGTGGAGAATTCGCTGTGGGCTCTAGGATGCCTTTTTTTTTTTTCCCCTTGAAGTGATCAGTGTGTGTGGAGGGGTGTGCGTCTGTTCCCACTGGACTGGCTTCTGTGAAGAGGACACGTTTCCTTGACTGGTGCCAGCCCTGCATCAGACTGGTTCCAGTTCTCCATGCCCGGTTTGCTCATCTGTGAAATGGGGATGCTCACGGGCATGAGTGAGTCCCTGTGGGTAAAGCTCTGAGAACAGTGGAGGGTTGAATTTGCTCCCAAGAGATGGCAGTTGTCACCACTGTCATTGTCACCTCCTATGGGGCAGGGGCGCCCTCCCCTGGGCTGGACAGCACAGAGAGGAGCTTCTGGACCTTCTCCCCCAACCCTGTCTTTTGAAGCCACAGGCGCCCCAGAGAACAGCACCCCGGTGGAGGCAGAGCCCAGCCAGTGGGCGTGCAAGGTGTGTTCATCCACCTTCCTGGAGCTGCAGCTGCTGAATGGTAAGGGGGGCAGCTTACCCTGAATGGTAAGGGTCAGACGCCAGGGAGTCGCCGGCTGTGTTCACCCAGACGCGCACTGTCACTTCCATCGGGGAGGATGTCAGGATTCCCCTGGCTCCGCTCCTGGCCTGTGTCCCGCGGGCCTCCTCCCAGGGATCTGTGCTTTGGCTTGAAGTCCTCTGTGTGTCTGGCACTGAGGGATCTTGTTTTCTTTCCGCCAGCTCAGCAGAGTAGTTCAGTTGGGGAGGAGGGTAGTGGGAGCTGTTTTTGTGGCCTAAGTGTTTTGAGCCTGGTGGATTCATCATAAGCATCTTCTGCAGAGCACCTGTTGGGCCACTTGGAACAGTCCAAGAGTGGCGCCCCTGCCGGCCAGCAGGAGTCGGCCCCGGAGAAGGAAGCAGATGTGCCCCGGGGGGAACCTGCTGAGGTTCCCAAGACTGTCAGTGCCACCAAAGAGCAGAAGAAAAAGCCTCGAAGGGGAAGAAAACCCAAAGCATCCAAACCAGAGCAGCCTCTAGGCATTGTTGAAGGGAAGGAGCCAGCAGGTGAGGATGGTCCTGGGGGAGGAGCCAGCTTGGGGGCGTGGCCAAGGGGAGGAGCCAGCTTGGGGCATGGTCGTGGGGGAGGAGCCAGCTTGGGGCGTGGTCCTGGGGGAGGGGTGATGATAGCGGGGAGGGGCCTGAGGCCATATTGCCTCCTTGCCAGGCAGGAAAACTTGGTCCAGAGTCTACATGGAGGCGCTAAGCCCTGCTCTTGCTGTGAACCAGCTCTTTCGAGTACAGCTTACTCGCAGTGCGGTTGGTAGAGTGCGTGGGCTGTGAACTTTGATAGGCGGGTTCCCCAGTGTAGGCGGTCGTCTGGACAGAACCTTTCGGTCTCCTCAGCGTCCCATCCTGGGAGCTCTGCTCAGCGTTGTGGAGTAGACTCGCCCAGGTTGGGCTTCCTTCGGTGCCGAGCCATGTCGGTCCATCCTGTGGGTGCTGCAGCGTCTGCTCCCTGTCTGCTGTGAACGGGCATGCAGCTCTGCTCTGGGCCATGGCTAAAGGTGTTCCTCTGACTATATTAGCTTCAGTTGAGTTTGGAGGGAACTTGGTCTCTCGGGTGAGGGGTCCCCACGAGGCCATGCCCCCTCAGCCCTCATGGCCTCGCCAGAAGTGCCACCAGACTCCTGGCGGGTCTGGCACATAAGGACCAGACTTGATGCTCAGACACTCCTGAGTCCCCTCACTGCCTTCCTCACTGACCACCCGCTGGGCAGTTTTTTTTCTTGTCTCCTGTAGCCTACGGTTTCTTTGTGAGTGACAAATTCTTGTTCTCTCTCAGAATTAAAGAGAATTCAGGGGAGCAGCCCTCAGATAATATACTCAGGAGAAGTGGTTTAAGCTTCCCCTGGACAGTCTCTGTATTTCTCTATAAACAAGAGAAAAGACAGAAGTGAAAAGCTTATTAAGTGATTATTTCACTAATTATTAGTTGCGTTAGGAAGACACATCAAAGCAGGTGAAGTAGATAAATCTTTTTGTATAATCTTCCCATATTTCATTTGTCTAGAGGGTCAGTCCTGGGTCCCTATTACTGTGATCATTTGATATTTAACTCTTATAGAAAATGATTACTTGCTTTTGAACATACGGTGACTTGTGTAATTACAGAAGTTAATATTCCTAAATCTCTGTCAGGATGAATTTAATAAGTTATAAGACCCTACTATATATCAAAGTGTTTCGTTTTAGGTAGTATGAAAAGGGATTGAAATAGAGTCATGACTCCTGTGGCTTTAAACAGAATCACAGATTCCAACTCCACTTTTGAGTTAAGAATAAATAACATTTTGCTCTTTTCAATCTGCAGGCAAATGTGTGGATTCTAAAGTATTGCTGTTTTTTTTCCTCTGTCAATCTTGTGACCCATGTCTACGGCATCGGCTTGGCTGCAGCCCCTTGGGCCTGTCATCTGGGTTCAGCTGTGTTCTGTCCACGGCTCAGGCAGTGACACAGCTTGTCTCGTCCCCTCCTTGCAGAACAAGTAACAGAGATCATGACTGAGGTCGAGCCCGTGACTTCGACGCCAGACGAGCGGATCATGGAACTTGTTCTGGGAAAGCTGGCTGCCACCCCCAGCGACACCAGCTCAGTGCCAAAGTAAGTCCCAGCATGGCACTTGGCCTGGCTTCACGGGCAACAGTATGTGGCAGCTAATCCATTTCAGAGGGAAAGCCTGACGAGAGGGAATGGGAAATGCACGTGCACGGGGAGCAGCAGGAACGTCTTGGAGCTCAGGGAGTTAATAATGCAGCCTCTGTGAAAATAGATGAAAAAGCCTTTTTATTGGCGTAAAATACACATAGTATATGGTTTGTCATCTTAGCCATTTTTAAGTCTATGGTTCAGTGGTTTCAAATACATTCACGTCTTTGTGAAACCTTCCATCCATCTCCAGAATTTTTTCACCTTCCCCAAGATGAAACTCCATCCTTAGGAAATGCTAACTCCCCATCTCTCCCCTTCTCCAGCCCCTGGCACCCACTATTCTACTTTCTGTCTCTGCGAAGACATTACAAGAGCTACTCGTGTCTCAGGCCTTGTATAAATGGATCACACATGTTTGTCCTTTTGTGACTGGTTCACTTCACTGAGTGTAATGCCCTCGAGGTCCAGCCATGTTGCAGCAGGTATTGGAGTGTCCTTCTGGTTTAAGTCGGAATACTACTCCATCATGCGGGAGGACCACACTTGGTTCATCCACTCCTCCACCAGCTGATAATGTGCCTAACAAGGCTGCTATGATGGAACAGTTTGTATCTGAACTTCTGTAAATTTAATATTCTGCATTTCTCTTCTTTCTATGAATGAAGAAAATGTTTATATTTTAGCTGTTATTCTTGGTAATTTTTTGCCCTGAAGTTGAATAAGCCTGTGACAGTTTTTCAGGTCCTTTTTGGAGTGCATCCTTCAGTGTCAAAGCATGCCTGGTCCTAGACAGTCCAGGAAGCTGTGCAAAAACAGAGCAGAGCAGTATCAGAAATGGTGAGCGTGACCTACTTATTCATGCTCCATCTTATTGCCCAGAGGATTTCAGTAACTTACTGCTAGAAACACATTTAAGAGGGAGAAGGAGTTTGAAAAAATCAGGTTCAGGGAAGATAGGAAACAGGGTAGAGGCAAGTGAAGAAAGCAGAAGAGATGGGGTCACTCTGGCCAATGCACTAACTGAGGTCTAGGCTTCTGGTGACCAGAGTTAATGCCGAGGGAGATGAGTGGCTGGTGTGGAAAAAGCTGAGTGGTGCCACTGCACGTTCAGGGTGTCTCCCTTCCAGAGACATTCAGGGTGTCTCCCTTATCCAGAAGCCCCAAAGCTGGGGGACATCTGAGCCCAACACTCCCCTTCATTGTCGAGCTAGGAAGATTCGACAGGTGCTCTTTCCAGGATGACTAACCTTGAACTTCTCTCCCCAACGACCCTGCCTCCCTCCTGCCTCACCAGCCTGTGCATCTCTCCTGCAGGTTCCCGCACCACCAGAGCAGCACCATCACCCTCAAGAGGAGCCTGATCCTCTCAAGCCGGCACGGCATCCGGCGGAAGGTGGTGCGGCAGCTGGGCGAGCACAGGCGGGTATACCAGTGTAGTATCTGCAGCAAGGTCTTCCAGAACAGCAGCAACCTGAGCAGGCACGTGCGCTCGCACGGTGAGTCCCTGCCGCCGCCATGTCCACCCTGGGGGCCAGGCGGTGGCCCCGGGTGGGCACCGCAGTCTCGGTGTGCCTGGAGGAGTGACATGCTCGTCACTGGCTGGTCCTTAGGTGACAAGCTGTTTAAATGCGAGGAATGTGCCAAGTTGTTCAGCCGCAAGGAGAGCCTGAAGCAGCACGTCTCGTACAAGCACAGCAGGAACGAGGTGAGTGACGGAGGAAAGCAGAGCAGTGATGACTGGAGAGTCCTGGGCAGGGGGAGTGGGGAAAGGGAGCCGGAGGGGCCGAGATAGGCCGGGGCCTGGCGGGGTGCTGCCGGGGA
>SJYF01000457.1:2215147-2239770 GCA_006410515.1 Procapra przewalskii
GCGGCACACGGGTGAGTGCGTGGTGCTCTCGTGTGGAGGCCAGCCCACTGGTCAGCATGCTCAAGCACTGTAAGCGGCACACGGGTGAGTGCGTGGTGCTCTCGTGTGGAGGCCCAGCCCACTGGTCAGCATGCTCAAGCACTGTAAGCGGCACACGGGTGAGTGCGTGGTGCTCTCGTGTGGAGGCCAGCCCACTGGTCAACATGCTCAAGCACTGTAAGCGGCACACGGGTGAGTGCGTGGTGCTCTTGTGTGGAGGCCCAGCCCACTGGTGAGAAACAGCTTGAGCAGAGACGCTGCTGCTCCGCAGGGTCTTTCGCTCCCAACAGGCCCCAGGCTCTCTGGTTGAGCTTTGCTGCTGCTGCTAAGTCACTTCAGTCATGTCTGACTCTGTGCAACCCCATAGACTGCAGCCCACCAGGCTCCCCCGTCCCTGGGATTCTCCAGGCAAGAACACTGGAGTGGGTTGCCGTTTCCTTCTCCAATGCATGAAAGTGAAAAGTGAAAGTGAAGTCGCTCAGTCGTGTCCGACTGTTCACGACCTCATGGACTGCAGCCTACCAGCCTCCTCCGTCCATGAGATTTTCCAGGCAAGAGTACTGGAGTGGGATGCCATTGCCTTCTCCTCTGGTCGAACTTCAGGAAGCTGGATAAGTAGCCGGTTTCCCAGAAGCTCCCCCATCCCGGCAACAAGCCCCCTGCATCCCCCCAAACACACAGGTCCTAGTTGCCGCCCTCAATGCATTCAGTGCCCTTCCCTCCCACTCAGCCAGGAGAAACCATCAGACAAGGACCCGGCGTGTGTGTGTGCATGTTCGTCATGTCATCTGGACAGGAAACTGGACCACCTTAAGTGTCTATCAGCAGGGTTGACGCTGAATTGTGGTGTGTCCACCTTAGGACAGTGCATCCTTCAAGTGATGAGATATGCATATTAACTTTCATCAACGTTCATGAGCTCATTTCTTATAAACGGTTATCTGTGGATAAGACAGAATCAGATCAACAGCAGAATGAGAGACAGTCCTCCCTGGGTGGTGGAGCTGTGTGTGAAGTTTTTAGCAGGAGCATCTGGTTGGTTCATATCCTCTCTAAAATGGACTCGAGTCTTGCCACTGCCTGGCCCAGCTTAACTATGTGCCCACCTCTCTCACTGCCCCCAGGGCCGGCCAGGCCACCACACAGGTCTGCTTTGGGTCCCCCTGGAATGCCAGCCCGCAGGGCACTGGGCTTTCACAAAAGCATGCCACTCTCCTTTTCCTGGGAAATTGCATCCGTTTCTTGCTTCCCCTTTTCTGGGAAGCATTCGCCTTCTGGGACTGGGTCCTGCACCTCCTTGGGGGTCTCACAACTCTCCACCCACTGGGGTGTAGTGGCCTCTGTCCCTCTCACCTCCAGGAGCCACGTGAACATGGGGTCCTGAGTACCAGGGGCCCAGCACATATAGGACTGAGACAAGCAGGCTTGAAAGTCACTTGCCTTGCTTTACATTTAGGGTAAATGTTTATTTAAGAGGCAAAGGGCGCACCGTTTTTGTCAGCTTGGGGAGTGCAACAGTCTGACGGCTCGACGCTTCCATATTACCAGGTTGCAGGCGGGCAGGGTGACCACCCCAGACCGAGTCACTGATCTGAACACTCAGACACCTGCATAGGATGGTTTTCAAGCCACAGTTTGCCGGTTGAGTGGGGGAATGAAGGCTTACAGTCTGTCATCTCCGGGTAACTTACAGTCCCCACAGTCTTTACAAATACAGAAACGTGTCATGGACAAGACCGATGCTGTATACAGTTAATACAGTCATGAAACGTGAAGTTAAACGTGACTTTTCCTGCAGGGATTAAAGATTTCATGTGCGAACTCTGCGGAAAAACATTCAGTGAGAGAAACACGATGGAGACACACAAGCTCATCCACACGGGTAAGACAGGGGCACCTGGGGACTGTCCGGCCAGCCACTGTGGTCTCTGCTGGGGCTGTCTGGGTATGCGGGGTGTGGAGAGCTTGGCTGTGAGGCTATATGTGGACTTTTTCAGAATATCTGGCACTAGTGTGCCTTAATGCTGGCCCTTTGCTCCCTAAAATTCAGCTACAAAACTTTCAAATGTTCATGCTCGCATTGTCAGACATTGATTGAAGCATCCCTGGGTGGGAGAAGGGTCTTTCCAAGGCCTGGGTGGGTGACTCAGTCCTCGACCTAGAGGCTGACCCCCTTACCTCCCACACTCATCTCTCCCCGTGCGCGCGGGCAGTGGGCAAGCAGTGGACGTGCTCCGTGTGCGACAAGAAGTACGTCACCGAGTACATGCTGCAGAAGCACGTGCAGCTCACCCACGACAAGGTGGAGGCGCAGAGCTGCCAGCTGTGCGGGACCAAGGTGTCCACCAGGGCCTCCATGAGCAGGCACATGCGGCGCAAGCACCCCGAGGTGAGCGCGCGCCGGGCGGGGCCGCCCTCTCCCGCGCCCCCTCTCCCCTGCGGGCCCGGCGCCTCTGTCCTCGGCCCGCTGGCTTCCCCGGCTCCGAGACCCCACCACACAGGGTCACCACCCCTGGGATTCCCCTGGGCTCCCTTCTGCCTGCGGGTAGGAGGCACCGAATGGATGTGTGAATAGAAGAGCCCCAAATGGGTTTTTGCTGAAGTAATCAGTTCCTCCCTCCCTGGAATTACAGCAGGACAGGGGTGCTACCTCCCTCTCCCCCATTCCTCCCTTTAGAGTAGCTAAAAAATGTGCAGGACCAGGGGCTCTGCATGGTGTTGAGGGCTGCTTAGAGAGTGGCCCTGAGGACCGAGACAGAGAAAGTGTATCCAGGAAGGTAGGTGGACCCTGACACGCCGGTGCTAAAGGCAGGTCCAGGGCATTGACTAAGTCATTGTGTTTGAAAAAGCAGTAACTGAAAACAAAACTAGAGGCTTTATAAGTGCAAAAGCAGTGAAAATTTTGAACAAACGATTTGACTCAGTAAGCAGCCTAACATTTAGAGTTTCTAGAAATCAAGAGAACATACAAAGGGAAAACTGAGAAATGGGTCAGTATCGTTAACAGGTACTGGCTGTTAATAGTAAAGATAGCACATCTTCCACGAAAATAACAGAGAACCCACTGTGTCTGAGGAGAGGAGATTCACAAAAGGAAGTACATGTGGTTGAGACACGAAATAAAGCCCTTAACAGTAGAAAGTGCCATCCTTCCTCCACTTAGTTAGGGGAGGTTTTGGGACTCATAAGGACTGGAATTGCACCCAGTTCCAGGACTAGAAGCTCAGACGTTTAAGTGTCTGCCTGAAATGCAAGAGACCAGGGTTCGATCCCAGGGAAGATCCTCTGGAGAAGGAAATGGCAACCCACTGCAGTACTCTTGCCTGGAAAATCCCAGACGGAGGAGCCTGGTAGGCTGCAGTCCATGGGGTCGCAAAGAGTTGGACACGACTGAGCGACTTCACATTCACTTTTCCTAGGACATGCACAATTGCACGTCCTCCTGGGGGTAGTGTGACCGTCTCCCCAGTGTTTTAATAAATGACTCTTTGGACCCCCGGGTGTCCAGCAAGAGGGCTGCCACTGTGTTAGTGGTGGTTCAGTGATGTGTGTGACTGTGACGTATTTGCAGAGAGTTCTGAGTAAGATTGTGAGTGCTCGTTGTAAGAAGGCAGTATACACCTTGCACAGATGGCAGGTGCACCCACAGCATGTCATTCACATTGTGTATTTGCAGGATGCTCGCTGGTGTAAGATAGAAAGGTGGTGAAGCAGGAAAGGGAGAGAGCATTGCACTGTGGTCTTCTGGCACCGAAGTTTTGGTTCTTTCTTATCTTTATATTTTTTCTCTGTTTTAAATAGTTGGCTCTGATGAACATGGATTACTTTTACAATTACAAAAGCACCTTCTGCTTCATTTGGGTGATAAGTTCATCTTTTTCTCCCATCCCCTCGCCATATCCTCCACAGCCCGTGCAGGTCCCTGACCCGCGGACCCCCAGCTCTTTCTGCTCAGCACGAGGAACTGGGATTCCACCAGCTTTGCTCCCCTCACTCCAGCCTTTCCACCTAGTGGCCTGCTGGCATCTCCACCTAGAGAAACAAAGTTGGGAGCAGGAGCCTGGCATGTCAGCATCCATCCGGCTGCCCAGTGTCAGTGGGGCCCCCTCTAGGTGTTGGGGTCCAAGGCAGCCGCTGCAGGCTCCCCCAGGGGCTCGTGGTGGGTGAGAGCAAGTGATGTCTCGGCACATGGGTGTCAGTAGCTCCGTGCACTAAAGGCAGTTTTTGCCCATGGCATGTGTGATGCATGCTGCTGGGTGCAGGGGCCTTGCGGACACGGAGCGGCTCGGCAGACGTTTTCCTCTGGTTAACGATCACTTGCCTTATCTGTCCATCTGCACGGCCACCTCTTAGCACCTCTTCTCAAGCCCACCTCGCTGGGCTGCAGAGTGCGCTGGAGGGGCCCCCAGCAGGTTCAGGCTCCTCGGTCAGGGCTGTCTTCTCAGTCCCTTCTGTCTCGGGCACTTTCAGCCTCTCTCCCCTGGGCTGCTTTCCTTGGATCCTTTGATGTTTTCTCTGTTGTTTCCTTCTGTGTGTTCAAATAGTTAAGTGCCTGTGGGGATGAGCGCTGGTGACCGGCTGGACCAGGGGTGAGTCTAGGGTGGTAGATGGAAGGAGGGGAAGGATGCAGACATGTCACACACAGGAGAGCGGAGGGAACGGAGGAAGCGTCCCCAGACTGCAGGAGTGAGGCAGGGGCGGCTCTGCTGCGGTGAGGGCACTGCCCATGGCCACCTGTGCAGGGTGGGGGTGCTCTGCAGTGGTACTGGGTGCAGACTCAGGCATGGGGGTCGGGTGAAGGCTGGCCAGCGTGTTAGGGTGTTAAGCATGAACTGCTTTCACATATTCAGGATCTTTCAGAACTGATGCTATTTTGTGACTTCTACCTACAGTCTTTCCCTTTGAATGAATGTTACATTGAGGAAAATGCAAACACAAAAAGTGCTTTTCACATGTGGTCTAACGAGAGTAAAGCCAACAGGTGCTGCTGTGGCTGTTCCCTGTGGCTTCTGGATGGTGTCACTAGGACACGGATGACGCTGTTGGTGATGATGGAGGTGGTGGAGACTGACCGCGGTGGAGGTGGTGTGGTGGGAGAGAACAGGCAGTGGCCTCCAGCTGCTCTGACTCAGCTTTGCAGCCTCAGTCACGCTTGGGTTCTCGCCACCACGTCAGCGTTTCTGTTGAAACACACATGACTGCCTTGCTGGCCATCCTCTCAGAGGGTGCCCTGTCCTGGATGGTCTTGGATCCTAAGCCCAGAAATACAATGGTTGGTCATCTCTCTTAAATAAGCCACACCCATGATATATAGCCTATAGTCTTGTTCTTGATTGATTTTGGAACAAAAATGGGAAGGTGGCTTGCAAAGCCATTTGACTGCAGAGCCGTCTGGACAGACTGCCGTGCCCTCCCTGGTTGCGTTTGGCTTTCCCACAGCCACCGCCGTCCCTTAGCGGCCCCCCGCCACAGCCTCCCTCCCAGGTGTCCTGCGTGCCCTCCGCACCACCTGTGACTTGTTCACGTAGGGGACCACAGTCACCTGTGTAGCCAGCGTCAGCGGGGGGTGGACCAGGTTAGGGGTGAGGGAGGGGCCATGTAAACCTCAAGTGTGGGTCCCGGTGTGAGGGGCAGCCTCCTGCTGAGGGCAGGCTGGTGAGGCTCACGGGGGCTGTGGGTCGGGGGGCGAAGTTAGGAAAGTAAGGTGTGATACGTGCACACGTCTCACTCCTGGTAGCTCATTGTAGGATGGGTTTGCTGTACCATGGCTTATCCCGCTCTGCTCTTAGTGAGAGATACTGAAATTGAGGACGCAATTCCTGAGAGAGTGGACAGCGTGGACAGGAGGGGAAGCAGGGTCTCCACCTGGGGCAGTGAACAGTGCGATGATGCACAGACAGGCGAGGGGACCTGTGTGTGGGAATGCAGCGGACACTTGAGGAGAGGGGACCTGGGAGGAGGGAAGGAGAGCCGGGCAGGACTCTGGATCCCAGGCTTCTGAGTGCCGAGCAGGGCCGGTGGGCACACAGGGGCCTGTGAGGGAGACGGCCCAGTGGCCATGTATCTGGCCCCACCCGCTCTGGGCTGTCCTTCAGGTGCCGTGTCCTGGGCTCACGGCCCCATGCCCACTCCTAGGTCCTGGCCGTGAGGATTGACGACCTGGACCACCTCCCAGAGACCACCACCATAGACGCCTCCTCCATCGGCATCGTCCAGGTGAGCGCAGAGCATGCGGGGCAGGGCGTCTCACCAAGGAGCCCAGCAGGTGTCAGGAGCGGCCTTGGGGGAAACCGCCACGTGTCACACTCATTTCCCTGTTTTGTTAATTGGTTGTCAAGGTAGCTCAGATAGTAAAGCGTCTTGTCTGCCTACAATGCGGGAGACCTGGATTCAATCGCTGGGTCGGGAAGATCCCCTGGAGAAGGAAATGGCACCCCACTCCAGTATTCTTGCCTGGAAAATCCCATGGACTGAGGGGCCTGGTGGGCCGCAGTCTGTGGGGTCGCAAAGAATCGGACATGACTGAGCGACTTCACTTTCCAGGAGCCTTCTAGTTTCTGTGAACATTTCTAGAATTTCCGTTTTCTGAAAACAGATGGGTGTCTTTTTAGAGAAGAGATTGTTTATTAAGACTGAGATCTCCAGAGAAAACAGTAAAGTGTGTGTATGTGTGCGTGCACCCATGTGCAGAGAGAGATTTATTTAAGGAGTTGGCTCACTCAGCTGTGGCTCTGGCAGGTCCAGAATCTGCCAGGAGGGCTGGAGGCTGGACCCCCAGGAGGAGCTGATTCTGGAGGCAGAATTCCCTCATCTTCTGGGAGCTTTGTCGGCTCTCAAGGCCTTTACCTGATTGGTCCAGGCCCACCCACATTTCAGAAGGTGCTGTTTTATTCACCACCTACTGGCTTCAGCATTAATCACATCTGGAAAACACCTTCAGGACAGCATCTGGGCTGGTGTTTGACCACACCACTGGGCGCCCCAACCTAGCAAAGACGATGCTTTAGTTAACCATCACAAGCATCACCCAGAAGAGCTTAGTGTGATTAGACTGTTATAAGCAAAATAACCTTAAACATATTAGGTGAACTTTCAAAAGGAATTTGTAGTCAGTACCTTTATATAACAGTTCTCTCTTACTCTGAAGGGAATGTTTCGTGCTCAGTTGCTTTAAAATCTCATTTGCCCGTCTCTGTTTGGCAGCAGAGCTTTGAGCGCGGTGCTCAGTGGCTGGGTTGCGTTGAACAGCCAGGCCCGAGGCCCAGGACCACATCCACCCCCAACACGGGCAGCTCCTCGTGGCCGTGTCCTTTCAGGCCTCCTCGGGGTCTGTCTGCCGTTGGGTGGGACCACACCTCATGGGATCGCACTGAGGACAGGACGGGTGGTGGGTGACCGGGGCAGAGAGCCCTGAGGGCCGCCACTGCCCAGCAGGCTCTGTGATCCTGGGCTGGGCCAGCTGTGGGTCAGCAGGAGGGAAAGAAGTATGCCAGGCACCCATCTGTGGTCACCATTACTGCTGGGCCCTCATTTGCTGTCCCTAAAAACCGTGACCACACAGTTCTTGTGGTTAGACTCATCCTTGATCCAAGATTACGTCTACAGTAAACCTGGGGCAGAGAGCCTGACGTGAAAGCCTTTGCAGCCTCAGGCAGAGCTCAGCAGGGCTGAAACAGGGGCTCAAAACCTCTGTTTTCAGAGATATCTCTATTTCAGCACAAAGTATGACTTGTATCCAACTTCCCTCACTTTAAAGAAAAGCAGTGGCGACCTCCAGGAACTTGCTGCCATCCCTAGATGTGCACGTTAGCAGATGAGCCCGGTCACCTGGTGTCTGGAGATGGTGCCAGGCCACCTTGGGGGCACGACGCACTGACCTGTCATTGTCTCACCTTCTGCTCGAGCAGCCTGAGCTGAGTCTGGAGCAGGAGGAGCTGGCCGAAGGGAAGCACGTGAAAGCCACCAGGAGAGCTCCCAAGAGGAAGCAGAAGCCGGAGGAGGAGGCCGGGGCCACGGGGCCTGAGGACGCCGCCTTCAGCGAGTTCACAGAGAAGGAGGGCACGTTCTCGGGCGGTGTCGGGGATGAGACAGACTCGGCTGTGCAGAGCATCCAGCAGGTGACACTTGGGCGGAGTCTGGCCTGTTACCCTTCTCCCCATGGGGACTTGGACCCTGACCGCTGTCAGCCTGTGCCCTGTTTCCCCATGAGCGTTTCCAAGTACAGACCCAGAGGTCACCACCATCGTGGTGAAAAGCAGCTAAACCCCCATGGTTGGGAACTGGCTGGGACCAGTTTGGGAGGTTCCCAGGGGCCTGAGTGTGCTGGTCAGGCTGGGGGACCCACCCTGCACAGCAGGGGTTGAGTCCAGCTGCTGCTTTTAGCCAGAACCTCCCCTTTGCCGACCCTTCCCTGCTTGGGTTTCGAGGCCCGCAGCTCTCTGTCAGCGTGTGTTGGAGACACCACACCTCTCTTGCGTGGCCCTGGTCATCCTAGTTGCAAGGGTTCCTGTGTTTCTCTGGCCTTTTGTCCCTCTTCATGGGGATAGCGCTGCTGTCTTTTTTGTTTATTAGCTCTTGGCACCGCACTCGGGTTTGTTGTCCTTCTGAGCTTTGCACTGTGTTAAGAGACAACGAAGAATGTTCTCGTGATTGTTGTTCAGTTGCTGAGTCGTGTCTGATTCATTGCGACCTCATGGATGGCAGCACAACAGGCTTCCCTGTTCTTCACTGTCTCCCAGAGTTTGCTCAAACTCATGTTCCTTGAATCGGTGATGCCGTCCAACTATCTCATTCTCATTGTCGTCCCCTTCTCCTCCTGCCCTCAATCTTTCCCAGCATCAGGGTCTTTTCCAGTGAGTCATCTCTTCACATCAGACGGCCAAAATATTGAAGCTTCTGCTTTAGCCTTAGTCCTTCCAGTGACTAGTCAGGGTTGATTTCCTTTAGGATTGACTGGTTTGCTCTTGCAATCCAAGGGATTCTCAAGAGTCTTATCCAACACTGCAGTTCAAAAGCATCAATTCTTTAGTGCTCAGCCTTCTTTATGATCCATACTACCAGAAAAACCATAGCTTTGACTAGATGGACCTTTGTTGGAAAAGTAATGTTTCTGCTTTTTAACACACTGCCTAGGTTTGTCATGGCTTTTCTTCCCCGGAGCAGGCATCTTTTAGTTTCACCTTCTGCAGTCCCCATCCACAGTGATTTTGGAGCCCAAGAAAATAGAATCTGTCACTGCTTCCACTTTTTCCCCGTCTATTTGCCATGAAGTGATGGGACCAGATGCCATGATCTTCGTAGTTGGAATGCTGAGTTTTAAGCCAGCTTTTTCACTCTCCTCTTTCACCCTCATCAAGAGGCTCTTGAGTTCCTCTTCACTTCAGCTTCTCTCGTGATTACTGTTCTGTTTTTTTCGTAACACCAAAATCATTTATTGCTCAGTTCCAACTGATGGTCTCAATGGTCATATCTGTATCTTGTTTCTCTTTTTCCCTGGAACTCTTTCTCCAGGAACATTAGTGTGGTTTAGCCTTTCACCAGCACATTTCACCTCCTTCCTTTGGGCCAAGCGTGAGATGATCCTTGCGTCACGGGGGAGCCTCCACAAAGCACAGCACAAGAAGCTGCTCTTGCTCTCAGTTCTTCAGAAACTAATGGTCCCGTGTCGTGCGTGACTCTTCCAGGTGGTGGTGACTCTGGGTGACCCCAGTGTGACCACCCCGTCCAGCTCCGTCGGCCTGACCAACATCACCGTGACCCCCATCACCACCACGGCTGGGACCCAGTTTACCAACCTCCAGCCGGTGGCTGTCGGGCACCTGACCACTCCGGAACGCCAGCTCCAGCTGGACAACTCCATCCTGACCGTGACCTTTGACACTGTCAGCGGCTCCGCCATGCTGCACAACCGCCAGAACGACCTCCAGATCCACCCGCAGCCCGAAGCCTCGAACCCTCAATCTGTGGCCCACTTCATCAACCTGACCACCCTGGTCAACTCCATCACACCCCTGGGGAGCCAGCTGGGCGAGCAGCACCCGCTCACGTGGCGGGCGGTGCCCCAGACGGACGGGCCGCCCCCACCGCCGCCGGCCCCCGCCCCACAGGCCGCCCAGCCCTCAGTGCCGGCCGAGCAGCAGCCGCAGATGTACAGCTACTGAGGCTGCTTGCAGAGACCAGGGAGAGAACCACAGATGGAGGTTTATTTTCACTTAAGATTTGTTGGCTGGATACCAAACAGAGAAAAGCAAACATATTATTGCAGTGTAAGTGAGTTTGACTTAGCTTTTGCAGAATTCTCTCCAAATGCACCCAGAACCATGGCAGTATGTCAGCTGAACTCAGAAGTGAGCCTGGGCAGGCCAGTTGTCCGTGGGAGCAGTCCCCGGCATTCTGCCAGATAAGGCAGGCCCCCAGGCTTCCCTCCCAGAGCTGGAGGGACTTGTGGTTTGGAAAAGGGAAGCGGCTTGTTTGCCTGTTCCCTTCAGGGCTCAGCTGCTCTGTTAAAATGTAGCAACGTGCTGGGCAGAAACAGAGTTTTCTCCCAGCTCCTGGACTTTGAACAGGTCGAAGTTCAAGTCACATTTACCTTCTTTGAAATTCCAAGTTGAGTCAAATCGTTGGCTAGAACCGCGTGGGAAGCTGCCCTGTGGGGTGACCGCCCTCCTCTGGCCTTCCGTTGGTCACAGGCAAGCTGTCACAGGAGGTCGCTCAGCAAGGCCTCTTAGTAATAGGGTTCCTGAATGGATTTTCAGTATGGTTCTTTTTTTAAACTTTATCTCGAGCATATCTCGTGTGTTCGAAACTGCGGAGACCACGTTCTTCTCTGCTTTCCTTTGACACGCGGTGTCATTTGCACTGTAGGCCTGTGTCCAGCTTACATAGCTGCCCCGACGCTGGAGTCACTGTTAACGTGCATCAAGAGGGCCTCCTGCTGGCCCTTCTGGAGGCTCCCTGGAGCCGTCTCAGGACTCTGCCTTCCAAATGTATTTATTGTGGCCGAGACTCGGCTAGAGTCCCCTGAACTGGAGAACAGGGAAGAAATTCATGTCTTTTTTCTGTTTAAACTCTAATTCCAAAGGTTGATGTGTTTCAAGACCAGTTTTCTATAAAAATGTTGAATGAACTTTGCTCCTTACGGAGAAAAGGGGTAGGTTTTTCCTGAAATACAGAGGTAGTGCTGTCCTGCCAAGTAGTTTGAAAGCAGAAAAGGTCATTAGCTGAGCAGTAGAGGCATCAGCGCCCCGAATGAATGAATGAATGAATGTGCTGAGTGACAGCTCACACGTGTGCACCCATTTCAGGGGTGGTGGGTGAGGCGCAGGGCCACTGAGGTGGTGGCCAGCAGCCAGTCCTCTGGCTGCCCAGCCAGGGAGACAAAGAGGCAGGTGAAGAAGCTTGAGTGATGCCTTTGCCCTGTCCAGAATGAAAACGGTTGCTTTGCTTTGTCCCGATTGCCCTTTGTGATCCTGTGTTAGTTGGGAGACCTTCAGTAAAGAGGGAATAAAGGAGACAGACTCACCTGGTGGCTGCCAGTGAGGCTGCGGGTGATCTGTGACGCAAACGGCAGCGTTCTCAGCACTTCACGTGGTTCTAAGTCACGAGATGTTGGGGAGAGGGCTAGGTTTTGATGTGTGCAATACAGGCCTTCGTGAACTAAGCTCATCACCCATGCAGCATGTGAAAGGGGGCTGCAGAATTCACCCTCCACACCCAGTTCGTCCCTAACTCCCAGCTTGCACCTCTCCGTTGAATTTGTCGTGGGCGATTATTTGACTTTTAATTTATGATAATTATTTTTATGTTATTTATATAATTAACTGCTTTATATGTAATAGTTTCATCAAATGAACGTGGGCTAGGGGTGATATATTTTCTAAGCATTCTCTCTGTTCTCCAAATGTAAGTGGTCCAGATGTCTGTGGAGTCATCAAGCGCGCCAAGTCCCTAAGTTATTTTTTTAAACATCACTGACCATTTCCTTTTGCACTTGCAGAAGATAAAGGACAAATGACCAAGGAAAAAAACCCAGATGTGATTGAACACCCGCTATCATTTATCTTTTATTCCTCTTCCCTATGAAATAAAGGCCTTTTAAATCACAATTTTATTTTTTTAAGAAAAGTTGTTTTTGTGACTAGGATAAGAATGCATCATATGTTTTTAAAGAACCTAATTTAGGTTGTGTGGCCCCAGTGTACTTAACCATTGTTCATTTAAATACACAGATGTGTAATAATACTTCTTGTTATAATAAGTGAAAACTCGAAATAAAAATCAGATTTACTCCTGAGTTTTCTGTAGAAATATTTGTTCTAATAGGATCACTGTCTGAGGCAAAATAGATTTGTGCTGTCGTAAAACAGTTGCTATGAGTTTCCATATAAAAAACTGGGGAGCAAAAAAAAAAAACCTGCTCGGCCCAAAGAGTCATCCGCTCTAGACTATTGTGCACAAATGGAGGAGGTGATGGCACGCCACTCCAGTACTCTTGCCTAGAAAACCCCATGGATGGAGGAGCCTGGTAGGCTGCAGTCCATGGGGTGGCTAAGAGTCGGACACGACTGAGCGACTTCACTATCACTTTTCACTTTCATGCACTGGTGAAGGAGATGGCAACCCACTTCAGTGTTCTTGCCTGGAGAATCCCAGGGACAGCAGAGGCTGGTGGGCTGCCATCTATGGTGTTGCACAGAGTCGGACACGACTGAAGCGACTTAGCGACAGCAGCAGAGGGATTCACAGAGGGCCCCAGTGATTTCATCCCATTTCCTCCTACAGTTGTGCACCTGGGATCAATTAAAACAATCCTTTCTCCCAGGAAACAGGGATGCTGCTGCTGCTGCTAAGCCTCAGTTATCTCACCCATAATATGGGATAAGCAGCATCTGCCACCATGCTGCTAAGTCTCTTCAGTCGTGTCTGACTCTGTGCGACCCCATAGACGGCAGCCCACCAGTCTACGCCAACCCTGGGATTCTCCAGGCAAGAACACTGGAGGGGGTTGCCATTTCCTTCTGCAATGCATGAAAGTGAAAAGTGAAAGTGAAGTCGCTCAGTCATATCCAACTGTTTGCGACCCCATGGACTGCAGCCTACCAGCCTCCTCCATCCATGGGATTTTCCAGACAGGAGTACTGGAGTGGGGTGCCATTGCCTTCTCTGGAATCCCTCTGAGTTGCGCTAAATCAGTAAACACTTGATCTAGGCCCGTGAACTTGTGAAGTTGTGTTGTTCCGAGCCACCCAGTGCTGTGAGCCTCGCAGAGCTGGCCCCCAGGGTACGCTGCCTGACATGGACTATGAGGCAAGGATGGGAGGGGGCCCGCGGGGGACTGTGTTCCCATGCTGGGTGCTGCTCCACTGTGACCATGTGACCAAGGGTGACCGCCTAGGAGGATTCCAGGCTCTGGAGGCAGATGGGTGGGCCCGACTGCCATGGCGCCCAGAGCTCATGGCTCCCAACTCAGGGCTGTGTGAGCCACTTGTTGGGTTTTGAAAGGTGTCAAGGCTGAGAAGTCGCATGTCCTTCAAATCCCATCAGTTTGTTCAAAGACAAGATTTGTCAGGAGCTGGGCTTTTCCATGGCTCACAGTCTGCTCAGATCACTCATCCTGAGTGGGGGACACACTTGGTGTATTTTGAGAACGATTGTAATTCCTGTTTGGTTCAGACCCTGTGAAATGTTTGGATTATTTTAAATGACCCAAACTTTGAAAATAAACAAGATGTTAAAATATTAGAAGCTTTCACAGGTTTGGTTCAGTTTTGTTTTTTAAGGAGCAGCCAATCCCTGGTCAGAGAACTAATATCCTGTATGTCCCACAGTGCAGCCATCAATTTTTTGGAAAAGCAAGTGGTAGCAGCAATTTTTGTAAAGCTTAAGTGGAGACGTGTGTTAGTTACTTAGTCGTGTCCGACTCTGTGACCCCATGGACTGTAGCCTGCCAGGCTCCTCTGTCCACGGAGTTCTCTAGGCAAGAATACTGGAGTGGATTGCCATTCTCTTCTCCAGGGGATCTTCCCCACCCAGGGATCAAAGCTGGGTCTCCTCAGATTCTTTACGGTCTGAGTCACCAGGGTAAGCCCTTAAACGGAGAGAATCAGTCCAGTTCATTTGCTCAGTTATGTCCGACTTTGTGACCCCATGGACTGTAGCATGCTAGGCTTCCCTGTCCATCACCAACTCCCAGAGCTTGTTCAAACCCATATCCATTGAGTTGGTGATACCACCCAACCATCTCATCCTCTGTCACCCCCTTCTCCTCCTGCCTTCAATATTTCCCACCATCAGGGTCTATTCCAGTGAGTCAGCTCTTCACATCAGGTGGCCAAAGTATTAGAGTTTCAGCATCCGTCCTTCCATTGAATAGTCAGGGTTGATTTCCTTTAGGATTGACTGGTTTTATCTCCTTGCCATTCAAGGGACTCTCAAGAGTCTTCAGCACCACAGTTCAAACGGAGAGAGTAGATCCTAAAAAGATGAGTAGCCAGAGAAGGGGGAACTTAACAAGCAAGGTGTTTCTTTGGGCAGGTGGTCTGGAACAATCCCTTAAATTGTATTGATCAAATTGTCCTGATTTGTTAGGAGTGGTCATTTTTAACTTACAAAACACCTGGTGTGCCATCAGACCTTCTAAGGATTTTAATTAGGAGAACCTTGTTTTGGATGCTTCGGTTCTGTCTTAGAGGACCGCTGATAGCAGCTAACCCTCCTGCCAGTGAGTGGGAGTCACCTGCTCAGCATCCAGCAGGCTGTCAGTGCATTCCTGTGTGTCCAACAAATTCCAGCAGAAAGAGGGAGACGGTTGGGCCTCTGGCTGCTTTTCTGGTCTCTGTTTTCATCCAGCTTGAGCACCTCTGCATCAGAAGTGCCCTGGTTCTGGAATGACAGCGAATGATCTGACTTGAGTGATGGTGGAGGCAACAGAATTGTCTGGAAGCCGCTCTGGGTTACCCACACTAGCTGACTGGGATCACCCCACCCGCCAAGCCCCAGTGCCCGAGGATCGGAGACTTTCTTCCCTCCCTACGGTCCTAGGTGCAGGCAGCTGGAATCCAGACAACACCTGAGGGTTGGCACCTGCCTGCAGACTGCCTTGGATCCAAGCCATCTGCTCTTCCCTGTTGACAGGTGTGTCTGCCCACATTTGCTCCAGGAGAAAGATGAACTGTCTCTGTGGGAAGATGGCCCATCGATGGGACACAGACTTAGCTGAGTCTTTGCAGGGAGCCTGGCCTAGCACACCTCCCTGGAAGAGCAAGGATGCAGGACTCGGGACTCAGTACCCAGTGATCCCTTTCTGTTCCACTTGGGACTTCCAACTCCTCCTGGGCATTAGTACATCATGCCCTTGCACGGCCATCTGGCGCTTGCTTCCTACCCCAGAAATTCTCTCTTCCAAGTTTTAGCCACGAATCAGGGAAGCAAGGTCATCAAGGAAAGAGAGGGAGTGGGCGCTGCATTGCAGGAGCCGTTTTAGAAGTCCTCAGGCGTTGCCATCTGCTTTTCCCAGACGATCTGGGGTGGGCACGGGGGGCTGGCTGCAGTTGGGGGAACGGCGCTGTGAGGCTCCTGCCTCGCCATCCTTTGTTCCCGGGACGTCCACCGACTCATCTCCACCTGGATGTCCCCGAGGGTTGTCAGGCTTGCACATCTGACCCTGGAATCCGTGACCCCCGACCCCAAACCTGGCGCCTCCCCTCCACTGTCACCTCTCACAGCTGATAGCCTGGCCCTCCACCTACGCACACAGGCCGCATTTAGACCTCCAGCCCCTTTGGATCTGTCTGGCTGTCACCATCTCCGTGACTGCCCCCCAAGTTTCCTTTGGGGCCGACTAGCCCCCTCTTTCCCCCGTTCCACACGGCGGCCTCAGTGGCCCTTGTGGAGGTGTTGCTCTGTGGCCACCCATGCATCGATGCTCGTGTCCTCCAACAGACTGTGTCTCTGGACACACCCTGATCATTTCTGTGGCCTCGAGCCTGCAGTGGCTGTTCTGCCTCCCTCCTGCACCCACTCCCAAGGTCTCCACCCACCTAGCACCCAACCCTCACTTGGTTAAATCTGCTTGTCCTTCAGATCTTGCCTCAGACTCCACCTCCTCAGAGACGCCTCTTGGAGTCACCCTCATTATCACATCTGAAAGCAAGCACAGCACTGATCAGTTGGCAGTTACACTATTTACTCATTATATGACTTTGTTCATATTTGAGCCTCCCTGCCTTTCAGTAAGCTCCAAAAGCGTGTGTGTGCTTAGCTGCTCAGTTGAAAATGCTTTTTCTCATCATTTCACCATTTTCCTCTGAGCCACCCCCAGCCCCAAGCAGTAAGCCTGACCCACAGTAGAGATAAATAGGCAAGTGTTTTTCCTAAGCATCGAGGTGACAACATACTTCCTTGAGCACCAAAGCTTTGAAGCACTAACCCCCCAAAACAGAAATTTATTATATCTAGTTGGAATTATCACTTGAAACTTCTGAGTCTTTGAGAGACTTGGAAATCCCATTCTCCAATGACTCAATCTTACTGATAAGATGACTAATTAGTTCTTCAACTTTGTTTTATTAAGATAGTCTATCTCTGTGTCATAGATAGGTTTATTTGTGTCATATCTTAGATTTCACATACAAGCAATACCGTATGATACTTGTCTTTCTCTTTCGGACCTACTTTGTTTAGTATGATAATCTCCAGGTCCACCCACATTTCTGCAAATGGCATTATTTCATTTTTCTAAGGCTGATATCCCTCTGTATATATATACCACATCTTCTTAATCCATTCATCTGTCAATGGTTCCATGCTTGCTTTCGAGTCTTGGCTATTGTGAATAGTGCTGCTATGAAGCCTGGTGGGCTGCCGTCTATGGGGTCGCACAGAGTTGGACACGACTGAAGCGACTTAGCAGCTAAGAATGTTGGGGTGATGTATCTTTTCAAATTCTAGTTTTGTCTGGATAAATGCCCAAGAATGGGATTGCCGGATCATATGGCAACTTCATTTTTAGTTTTTTGAGGAAACTCCATACTATATTTTCCCCTTTTTAACTGCAAAGGCAACAATAAAAAAAGTTAAATGACTTTACTGGCTTCCTTCCGACAGTTTGTCAGAAAGAGCTCAGCTTTCCCACTCAGGCTGTAATTACCCCCCACCCCTACCCCACACCTGCCTTCAAGCGGAGTCACAGCCTAAACGTTTTAACTGCTTAGTCACCAGCCACAGTCAGACTTGTGACACCCCAGAGCTTACCGTCACCTCTGGCTTGCCGTGTGAATCGCCGTGAGAACTTCCCTGGCTCTGGTGACTCACACCCAGCAGCGCGGCTTTTCCACAGCTTGCTACAACTCAGATTTTAATAGCCCTGAGCTGCTGCTCAGCACCAGTATTTCAAACCAAGAATAGAAACACAACTAAACTCCCCCAGACGTGATTTATTTTACTGCTAATGAGGCGAGTGGAAGAGATTTCATAACGCAGTTGTTTCTGTGCAAAAAACATCCCTGTGTCAGATAATTGAGGGGATCCTTCTTTGTTCGGTTCGTGGTAAAGATCAAGAAGAGCCAATAGCAGGTTTTTGTCCAATAACCTTTCACTTCTTAAACCCACCAACTAACTCCATAACCTGCCCTAGCTCTTCAGACTTTTGTTCTTGATGTTTTCTCCTCTTTGATTTACCTTTGAACCTTGAAGGGTTCCAATTTTTTTTAAAGTATAGTTGATTTACCATATGTTAATTACTGCCATACAGAAAGTGATTCAGTTATAAAAATATATACACATATTCTTTTTTAATAGTTATTCTTTCCTGATGATTCATCACAGGATGCTGAATATGGTTCTCTGTGCTGTACAGTAGGACCTTGTTGCTGCCCCTTGTGTTTTTATAAAGCTTGCATCTGCTAACCTCAACCTCCCCCTCCAACCTTTGCCCTACCTCCTGCCCCTTGGCAACCACCAGTCTGTTCCCCATGATTCTGTCTCAGAGATAGGTTTATTTGTGCCATAGTTTAGGTTCCACATATGAATGATATGATCTGATATTTGTATTCCTCTTCCTGACTTCACTTAGCATGGATAATCTCGAGGTTCATCCACGTTGCTGCAAATGGCCTTATCTGGTTCTTTTTTATGGCTGAGTAATGCTTCATGGGCTTCCCTGGTGGCTCAGAGGTCTGCCTGGAATGCAGGAGACCCGGGTTCGATCCCTGAGTCGGGAACATCCCCTGGAAAAGGAAATGGCAACCCACTCCAGTACTCTTGCTTGGAGAATCCCATGGAGGAGAAGCTTGGTGGGCTACAGTCCATGGGGTCGAAAAGAGTCGGACACGACTGAGCGACCACTCACTTCACTAATGCTTTGTGGCATATATTCTATATGCACCGCATCTTCTTTATCCATTCATCTGTCGATAGACGTTTAGGTTGCTTCCATGTCTGGGCTATTGTGAATAGTATTGCTGTGAAAATAGGGAAGTATGTATCTTTTTGGATCAGAGTTTCATCTGGGTATGCCCAGGAGTGGAAATGCAGCATCATATGGTAACTCTATTTCCAGTTTTTTAAGGAACCTCCATACTAGTCACTATAACGGTTGCACTAACTTGCATTCTCACCAACACTGTCGGAGGGTTCACTTTTCTACACACTCTCTCCAGGATTTATTGTGTGTAGGCTTCTTCATGATGGCCATTCTGCTGATGTGAGGTGATATTTCCATGTAGTTTTGATTTACATTTTTCCAATAATTAGGCATATTGAGCATCTTCTCATGTGCCTGCTGGCCACCCGTATGTCTCCTTTGGGTCTTCTGCCCATTTTTGATTAGGTTTTTTTTGTGTGTGTGTGTGTGTGTGTGTGTTGCGTTGTATGAGCTGTTTGTGATTTTGGAAATTAAGCCATTTTTGGTCACATAGTTTGCAAATATTTTCTCCCAGTCTGTGGGTTGTCTTTTCATTTTGCTTATGGTTTCCTTTGTTGTACAAAAGCTTGTAAGTTTGAATGGGTCCCATTTGTTTATTTTCGTTTTATCTCTATTGTTTTGGGAGACTGACTTAAGAAAACATTGGTACAATTTATGTCAGAGAATGTTTTGCTTATATTCTCTTTAAGGGTTCCAAATACTTTTGACTGTAAACCCAAAGTATTATTCTGCATATTCTAGTTAAGGGTCTTCCTGACAAGGGTTGTATCTAGTGAATTAGCAACTCCGAATCATTTCACTTCAATTAAACCTGACTTAAGTACTCAGCAGTAAAGAATCCGCCTGCCAACTGAGGAGATGCAAGAGATGCAAGTTCCATCCCTGGGTCGGGAAGTTCCCCTGGAGAACGAAACTGCAACCCACTCCACTGTTCTTGCCTGGGAAATCCCATGGATGGAGAAGCTTGGCTGGCTACAGTCCAGGGGGTCACAAAGAGTCGGACATGACTTAGCAACTAAACAGCAGAGTACATAGATAGTTTGTAGAATTGATTGACTGTTCTGTCTTTGGTGATAAAATTTGCAGGACATTCCTGAGATGATAGCCTTTTTAAAATCCTCACTTTCCTTGGGGGTTGAAACAATGATGAGTCTGGACGACTTTTCTGTGACCTGAAGAAGTAAAACTGAACATTGACCCTCCCTGGGGGCTTGAGTCTAGCTCAGGTGATAAAGAAAGAGTAGCTGTCGGGACAGCCCAGCTGGTCTTGGAAAGGTCTTGCACAAAGAACATTGCTCAAAAATAAATCCCTTAATACAACATTGTAGTAAGATAAAATAAGAAATAGAGTCCTTGTATGATTCTTAATAAAAAGGACAATGATAAAGCCAAGCAGAAATCTACCTGTTGCTCTATTTGTTCATGAACATCAAGCTTATGCTCGTTTTTGTGCAATCTGATTTTTATTTTTTGAACAGAAGCAGTTCGTTATTGTGCATTTCTGCAGCTTTGCTTTCTGTAATCTCTCTTTTTTTTTTTTTTTTTTGCCCACACCCCATGGCACGTGGGATCCTTGTACCCCAACCAGGGATTGAATCCAGGCCCCCTGCTTTGGAAGCATTGAGTCTTAACCACTGGACTTCTAGGGAAGTCCTCTGAGGTTTTGTTTTCATCCAAACATGTACTCCATATAAACTTTGAACTTAACTTCTTTTGACCGAGGTGTGCAGCATTCGGGATTGAACCCATGGACCCTGCGGAGGAAGCACAGAGTGTTAACCACTGGGCCACCAGGAAAGTCCCTGAACCTAGTTTCATTGATGATCTATTTTTCAGGTTTTCAGGGGAATTTAGCTTTTTAATGTACCCCTCATCCCCTAAGCATTGTGGTTACACCTGGATGGGCTTCCGAATCACGTCTTAAACTGAGCTGGCCCACACTGAGGGCTGGCGTGCCCCTAGGCTACACACTTTTCCTAGTCTCTTCTTGTTCTTTGAAAGCGCATGCACTAGTAGTGAAAATCCAGTTCCTTATGTCCCATCTTGACTAGACGGGGAATAAAGCTTTCAGGATCCGTAACTTGAATCACATTACTTCGTATGTGTGCTTTGTAATTGTCTTCCTTTTCAAGTGGATGTAAATAGAGCTCTTCCGTAGACAATGGCTGAAAATATTGCTTAAGTTAATCATCTCCCTTTCACTTTTAGAATACCTTGCAAAAAATCATGTTACTTTTATCACATGACCCAGCTGAAGGAGATCTCTTTATAACCTGCAAGGACATACCTTTAAGGCAGGGGCCCAGGAGAACAGGAGGCACCAACCCAGCGGGCACTCAGAACACGCCCTCAGGAGGAAGTTCTGGCTTGTCCTGCTCATCCAGGAATGTTCTCCCCAAAAGTGAACTTTTGATCTTGTGAAATCACAGGTTCCAGAAGACAGTAAGTCCATGGCTGTTTTTTTGATGATAAAATAAATATTCTTGCCAAATATTTTATTTTCCGAAAGTCAGATTCAATCCAGAGGTTAAAAGTATGATGTTTTGAAGGTTTTTGAATCATAGTTACATGCTTTTAAAATTTTGATTATTTAATTTTTTTTTCATTTGGCTGCACCAGGTCTTAGTTGCAGCAATAGGGATCTTTGATCTTTGTTTCAGCACGCAAACCCTTAGATGTGGCATGTGGGATCTAGTTCTCTGAACAGGAGTCGAACTTGGGTCTCCTGAATTCAGAGCATGGGGTGATAGCCAGTAGACCACCAGGGGAGCCCCCACAGTAGTATGCTTTAACTTGGCACTTCCTTTTGAATCTGAAGGAAGGGAGACTGTGTACATGTGATACACAGCTCTTCTGGACAGCTGGAGAGACTGTTGCTCAGCTGATCACTGCAGTTCAGTAGGTCTTTAACAACTTTTAGAGTTAAACTGAATTGACAAGACACTGACATCAACTTCACCGTGTCAGTATTGTACAGTGAAGTTGTAGGCTATGGTCAGTAATGGTAATTAATATCAGATGAGCTCAGGGTCCCGGCAAACACCTACATAGGTAAAATGTATAACACTGGCTTCCTCTTAATCTGTCACTGGGAACACACTGTGTGCAACTCTGTACAAGGGCTTTCTTCAAGTTCCTTTTATGTATGGGTGTGTGTGTTTTATTTACTTGTCTGTGCCAGGTCTTAGTTGTAGCATGCGGAGTCTTCTAGATGCAGCATGTGGAATTCAGTTCCCTGAACAAGGATGGAACCCCCAGCCCGCTGTGTTGAAAGAGTAGAGTTTTGGCCAACGAACCACCAGGGGAGTGCCTCAGGTTCATTATATTTAGATTTGAAGTTCTTTTAAGAAAGGTTTAGAAAGTGTATCACTTATTGTTAAGATGGGGAAATGAAAGTTTAGAAATTGGAGGTTTTGGAAAGGTTTAGAATTTTTTTTTAAAGAGAATGGCGTGTTTTTCTGTGGTTATTGTTCTTCATTCATTAAAAAAAAAGAGAGACTTTTTGCAATCTAATGCATTTGCTTTTGGAGATCATCTAGTTGTAGCTTCAGCTTATCTTAAAAACTCCTTGATATCTTTATGTTATTGAAGATCTTTTATTAGATGTAATGATAAGGAAAGACATTTTAGCAAAAAAGGTGCTTGTAAAGGCATTTGTCTTCTTATCATAACTGTGGGTGACCTACAAGTGACATAAACTTTTGTGTTGACAAATTGGGTGCAGTCTCAGATTAAGTAAGGGATCAGGGTCATATGGTGCTCTCTGGGTTCACTAGCAAGAAAAGAATTTAGCACTTTTCTAAGCCATTAACTCTTGGGACCTCCCTGGTGGTCCAATGGTTAAGACTCTGAGCTTCCCACCGCGAGGGTTCCATTCCTCCTTGGGGAACTAAGATCCTACATGGGGCACTCAAGTGGCCAAAAAAAAAGAAAGAAAAAATAGATAAATGAAACATTAGCTTAGGAACCTTCCTTCTTGATTTTGTACAGATTGGGGCAGCTTGAGGTCCTTGTAAACTGCTTGGGTCCCAAATATCTCTACTGAATTAGAGTGGGCTGGAGTGTCCTGATACGTCCATTTCTAAATGGGAAGTCCCTTGGACTGCCAGGATACCAAATCAGTCAATCTCAAGGGAAAGTAACCCTGAATATTCACTGGAAGGACTGATGCTGAAGCTGAAGCTCCAGTATTTTGGTCATCTGATGTGAACAGACAACTCACTGGAAAAGTCTCTGACGCTGGGAAAGATCAAGGGCAAAAGGAGAAGAGGGCATCAGAGGATGAGATGGCTGGATGGTGTCACCGATGCAATGAACTTGAACTTGGGCAGTCTCAAGGAGATGATGAGGGACAGGGAGGCCTGGCGTGCTGCAATCTATGGGGTCACACAGAGTCGGACATGACTGGGCGAATGAACAACAACAAATGGAAAGCAAGCATATGAAGCACCTTATAAGATCAGCAATCTGTGGCTAGGCTCTCATGACCCCTAACAAAACCTGTTGCTGGCATAGTTCTAGTCTATTCTGAAAAGGGTAGAATATCAAGTTTGGGAGTTTGATTAATTAGAATCTACCCAAGCTGAGGAAAGAAAAATGGAGATGAATCCCTAGAGATTCATATGACAGATTCATCTTTAAAAAAACAAACAAGTGGAAATTTTATATTCTGAATTTCCTTGTAATGAGGTTTTTTTCTGGTGATTTTCATTTTTGGGCACCTGGCCATGATTTGATGCTGAGCAGTTTAGCATAGCAGAATGTATGGTTTCCATAGCAACTACAATTTCTCTCAATCCCCACCTCTGACCAAGACCATCTGCCATCTCTTACAATGTGTGGGACTCTTCATTCTCCCTGTAGCTTTGAGTGACCAGGGAGAGCCCCTGGCAGCTAGCAGGACCTATCATGTCCGGCCTTCCCTTGTCAATGTGAGGAAGGGAACAGGGAGCCAACATGGGGTCGTTGGGGGCAGGAGGGAGGTACGGAGCCCACCCCTTATCATTGTTAAAGAGACCATCTTGGAAACGGCTGGTCCCCTGGGGCTGTAGGTTAAAGTATTTTAAACCACTGCTATGAAACATGCCAGTGCCCTACAAATAGTTGGGGTTTGTTGGATACAGAACATATATTTATTCAAGACAGTTGACATTATTTAAACATCTTTGCTAACAAATTACCTTTTAATAAGTAAGGCAAACATCATGGCAGGTGCTTGCAAAGCCTTTTGCTTTGTTTTGCAAATCGAAGAATTAAGGTGTTGACTCACATTAACTGGATTGTTTTAACTTTCCTGTTGATTTCTTTTTCATTAGCTACTCAGGCTGACTATTGTGCACTGTGGTTTGTGTCGATGTCTCATCTCTAAGACAAATGATTCTTGAATTCTGGTTTCTGTGATAACGAGACAACTGGACAAAAGTAACTGAGGGCTTCCCAGGTGGTACCAGTGGTAAAGAACCTCCCTGCCTATACACATTAGACGAAAGAGATGCCAGTTCAATCCCTGGGTAGGGAAGATCCCCTGGAGGAGATCAGAGCAAACCACTCCAGTATTCTTGCCTGGATAATCCCATGGACAGAGGAGCCTGGTAGGCTACAGTCCATGGAATCACACAGAGCTGGACATGACTGAAGCAACTTAGCACCCATGTACGTACTCAGGGAACATGGGTAGCAAGCCAGGAAAACATACATGTGGGAGGTGTTACTGCTCAATTATAACGCAACTTCTTCTTACCAGCTTGAATAAAAGTAAATGGGATTTTTTTTTAAAATTCAATAAGACTTTATTGAATGAAGAAAAGAATGATCTTCAGCACTTCAAGTTTCAGATATGATGGAAAGGTTTAAAAGTGTTTCTGATTTATATTGTGCAATCTTAAAGTACGAAAATGATCATATGAATCTGAATTAACAAAATATTAAGTTTTTGCTTAACAACTAACATTGATATGAAACAAAACCAACAGAAGAGAGAAAGGCAAAGGGCTATATAATTTAATATTTTCTCCATTCACATTCCTTTTTTTCTTTTTTTAAAATTTATTTATTATTATTATTTCCCTACATTACAATACTGTATTTGTTTTGCCATACATTGACATGCATTGGCCACAGGTGTACCCGATCTCCCAATGCCGAAGTCCCTTCCCACCTCCCA
>SJYF01000457.1:2263535-2280773 GCA_006410515.1 Procapra przewalskii
CAGGGCTCGTGCTCTGGGGGTGCGGTGGGGGAGGCTGGACCTCAGGCCCGCCACCATCCTGCTGGACACCCACTACACATCAATGTGGGGGTGCCCAGGGAGGGCTGGGTGCTCTGGGGGTGGGGTGGGGAAGGTGGTGGAACCTCAGGGCCAGTGAGAAGGCGGAAGAGGAGGTGGTTCTCCTGCAGGAAAGAGCTCGAAGCAGAGGCTCTCTCAGCATCAGGACCCCCACTGTTGTCATGTGTGGCTGGTCCGAACACCCTTGATGGTGTAGCTGGAAAATGGGCTCTTAGGAACACAGGTCATCCTGCCCCACATTCTGGCTCAGGACTCTACGAGTCCGGGCTTATTCGCCATCTGACAAAATCAGGTTAGAAAGTGGACCACAGACTGGCTGACTCTGTGTGAGGCCCGGTGGGGCTGTGTTTCCCCTTGGTGGTTCCTGGGGTGATGGGAGTCTCGGGGTGTCATGGAGAGAAGCCCTGGAGGGACTCCTTCTGTTGTGTTTAGCCAAGGCCTGTTCTAATCTTTTTTTTCGGTAAGTTTATAAAGCAGAAAAGCATGAAGTATAATATAACTAAAAACCAGGGGCCGCCTGCTGGGATTGGCCATTGTTAGTGTGGTCAGGAATGCATTTCTTTGAAGAGCTCTGTCCATGGAGGGCACGAGGTGATCTGAGTCCTAGGGCTCACCCAGCCGCCATGGTCTCCCCATGCCTCAGGAAGGCAAGTTGGCAGGAAGACTCGCACGCCATGGCCTGGTTCCCCTCTGTCTCCTCGGCATCCTCACTCACCCTTGGAAGGAAGGCTGGACCTCCGTATGCCACACCCACTGCCTGCATCCTGACTCTGCAACAGGCACAGAGCCCCGGCCAAGTCCACCTGTGGCCCGTGGGGAAATCAGTTTTCACATCAGATGTTTAGTTACAATGTGTCCTTAAGGAGGTGTTGCTCAATGATCAGATTTTAGTAGAAACTGGAAGTACGCTCCTGCTAAAGTGAAGCAGGGAACTGAGAAAACAGACATCAGGTGGGGGGTTCCTGGTGGGAGGTTCCTGGTCTGCCCATCTCGCACCCCTGCAGTCCTGCCTCCTTCTGGTTGGGCTGCTGGCTTCACGTGTGGACCTTCTGCCCCTCATGAACATTACAGGGTTGTGACTGGGAGCCTGGGGTCCATGGGCACCCAATCAGTGTGAGACCTTGGATCTCAAACTTGTATATGCCCAAGAACAGGGAGTTGAGGACAGGTCCCTGCTGTGTGCAGAGGACCCCACCTGCAGGAGCGGCCACTTCTCCCAGGGGAAGCACCACATGGACCGTGGCTCCTGCCAAGCTGGGGCTCAGAGGGTTGTCAAGGGCCCGTGCTGTCCCACTGTACATGGCTGAGCAGAGGTTAGAACCAGATTCGGGGGCCCTGGAGCCCTTGGACCCTCACCCAGCCCGCTGCCACACATGGGATGCTCACAGACATAATGGGTGGCAGGCGTAGTCATGCAGGGGTGGAGCGGGTAGTGGTGGTGGGTGTCCAGGCAGCCCCTGGGGTGCAGTGTGAAGAGACACTGTAACTCCAGCTCAGGGTGGGGGTGTTCCCGGATGGGGCTGGTCTCCAGAGAGGACCAGTCAGGATTGGGGGCCACACAAAACAGCTCAGGGTGGGGTGTCACTGGGTGGGACTGGTCTCCAGAGGGGACCAGTCAGGATTGGGGGGCACGCACGGAACAGCCTTTTGGTGGAGGGAGTCATGGAAAGTTCTGGGTTTTAGGGGCAGGGGAAACAGGCATAGTCGGATTAGGGTACAGGGTATGGGAGGGTTGCTGAGACATAGCTGGAATAAAATGCGCCTTTCTTAGGGGGTCCCCAGTGGGCACAGCCCGGCCTTCAGAGCTGCCTTTTTAGCACCATGGACCACAGTGGGCCCGGCGGGGCTTGTATGTCAGCCCATTCCCTCCCCATGGTGCAGGCTGCTTGGCTGATAGCCGAGTTTGGGGCGGGAGGCCACGCCCTGTAGGACTGCGGTGGCCTCCCTCCCAGCACCCTCCTCAGCAGCACAGCCCTCCCATGCTCTGCCCTTGGCTGGTGGGTGATAGCCCTGTTGTTGGGGGGTCCCTGCGCCTGGCCCGTGGGAGTTGGAATGGCCAGGATGCAGTCCCTCTGTTCTGTCCATACCGGATGTTGACCCATGCAGGGATGGTCCCGATAATGCTGGGCCCACAGTAGGACTGAACACTCGCCCAGCAGGGTGGAGAGTGCCACTCGCCGGTACCCGGGGCTGGCGTCCCTGGTCTGTGTGTTTCTGCGTTGGCTCTGAGGCTCCTCGGTTTGAGCATTTTCTCCCTCCGCTTTCTTCTTCCTGCACTTGGCAGCCCCTGGCTTGGCAGGCCTGGTGCTTTGTGACAGTTTTAGGAAGTGGCTGGACATTCCGTAAAGGACCATGTGGCTTGTCATGGAGGACCTGGGATGGCTGGGAACAGGTGGGGAGGGGATGCTGCCACTTTGAGGCCACGGCCAGGGCACCGCTCCACTTCCCCGGAGAGGTCAGGAACGGACTTTTCCGTGATTCCTTTCTCAAGCAGGGGGGCAGTCACCACGCACAGCCCCAGACCAGCAGAAAATCTATGCGCTGAGCTTCTTTCATCCTCAGGAATGGCTCAGTGGGAGCTTGGTCTGAGATTCTAAGTCATCCGCTGGATTTTGGGGCAACTCTTAGTTGATGGTTATTTGCAGTGATATAGCTGGAATCTGCAATCTTGAAATAATATGATAAGTTGTCACTCCACCCCCTTCCCTTGATCCCTCCAGACTACATTTATGTCCGTGAGGACTGGAACTGAAAATTTCACAGCAACCACTGTGTTTTGGAATGAGTATTCAAGGCGCTTAATATTAAATGAATACTTGATATTAAGTATATGAAGTGTCACTGCTAAAATATTAATTTTAGTATAAGCAGTAAACCCATTTCAATTTCATAATGAAATAACTTGATTTAAAACATCAGGCTATGCTTGAGGCCCAGGTTTCTCAGCCCGGACTGTGTTCAGAGGGATACCCAGGGTCCTGTCCTCTGTGGTCCGCAATGGCCTTCTCCCCAAGGTGGCGCAGCCCTGCCCCTGGCCTCGGGTACTCTCTGTTAGTCTCATCCAACTGGGCCCAGCAGGGGAAGGGCTGTGTCTCAGGGCCTGTGTGAACACTGGCTCTGGGCAGTACCAAGGTGGACAGTAAGTGTGAATTCATTTGTGAATTGTAGACACCTGCTTTTCACTGGGATTGCCACACTGTCCCTCTCTCCAGGAACCTGGGGACAGACGGGGAGATGAGAAAGGTCAGGTGGAGAAGTCTGGTGGGCTGGAGGGTCAGTGGGCCTCAGAGGATTCTCATTCCTGAGTTTGATTTTGACGCCAGGGCTTCACATAGAATTATGCTTCTTTTCTTTTCACCACGTATATCATGAAGCCGCTGGCTGTACCTGAAAACAGCAGAAATAAAAAGAAAGGGCAGCCAGCACGCTTCTGAGAGTCTGGTCCTGACACTTTCCACTCGTCCAGCTGTTACCTTGTGTTGCTCTTTCCTCCCGAGCTGCGGGGTTGGGTGATGGATCTGTTGTGGGGAGCTGGTGCTTTGCTCCCCAGAGTGGAAAGTGTCTTGGAGGCCAAAGAACAGACAGCTGCTGGAGGCCCAGAAATGGCCAGACTGGACTCCTTCGCACAGACCCACGCCCACCCCAGCGCAGCCTGGCCACAGAAATATGGGGCCAGGTCCAGGCTTGCAGGCTTTCTTCCCATCACCCTCCCCACCTCCTGCAGATGTGAGGACTGGGTCCCCAGTCATGAGCTTCCCTTGCTCAGCAGTGATGACACCAGGCCCCTGGCTCACCTTGTGGGCAGGTGAGCCCAGAACTAAAGGTCTGACTCAGCTGCATTTCCGATCACTCCAGAGGTGTGTTTGAGGAGGAGCCCAGAATTAATTAGAAGGCTTAGAAAATCTATGAGCCTCAGAGGAGAATTTATTAAGGGGCCATTTTCCACCTGCTGGCAAGTGTGGCTTAAGTGCAAGGGGCGTTTAACACCACCAAGGGCTCTGATTGACAGCTAGGGTTGGGGGCTGGAGGGCGGTGGGTCCCTGCAGTGACTTCCCCCTTGTGGCTTCCCCAGACCTTCAGGGTGGGCACCTTTGTCCCAGGAGCCGAGGAGGCAGGGGGGTGTGAGGGCCACCTAGGAACAGGTGGCTTTGGGCTGGTGGGCTCTGCGGTGTACAAGCCGGGTGCAGGATGCTGGGATGCTGTGTGTTTGCAGCCAGCAAATGTCTGTCCCCAGAACGTTCTGCATGGAGGGCAGATTGGCTGTGTGTGTCCTGCCCGCTTTAAAGGGCTTCTGAAGACATATTTCCCTTTAAAGGACGTGCCGCCACTTGCCCGCTTCCCCAGCTGCGAGATTGCATAACTGCTTTGCCCCAACACCTGAAAACGGAGGGCCGCTTCCTCCCTTTGTGCGACAGGGCAGACGCAACGCCCCGCAGACAAGCTGTAATTCTTCAGTTCCCTCTCCCAGTGAATTCCTTCCTGATACTGTAATCTTTCCCCGGCCCGCCAAGCTCTTAATGTCTTCAGGCTTGGCTCTTCCCTGGCCGGCCGGGCTTTCCCGCCTGCTTGGGGAGCGCAGCTGACATGAGAGCTGTGATCCTGACTGGTTAAGGGGCCTGCACAGCCAGGCTGGGGGGCTGAACCCCCCCAGCACTGCTGAGGGGACATGATGCTAAACGTCCTCAAGCGGCAGCTGGGCCGCCTTGCTCGACACGCTGCCAGCCAAGCCTGACCAGCCCGCTCCTCGCCGCTCTGTTCCAGATTTCCGACTTCGGGCTGGCCAAGTGCAACGGGCTGTCCCATTCGCATGACCTCAGCATGGATGGCCTGTTCGGCACCATCGCCTACCTCCCTCCGGAGCGCATCCGGGAGAAGAGCCGGCTCTTCGACACCAAGCATGACGTGTACAGGTGGGTGACAGGTGTACAGCCCCGGCTGGCTCTGCACCTCCATTCCTTGGGTTCAGACGGACCTTTCCCAAGGGCTCCCGGGTACCGTCAGATAAGAGGCTCAGTCCAGATGAGAGGGCGTTTAGTCGGTGGGCACAAGCCACCCCGGAACTTTCTTTTTTTCTTCTCTCTTTCCTTGCTGCACTGTGCAGAATGTGGGGGTCTTAGTTCGCTGACCAGGGATCAAACCCGTGCCCCCTGCATGGGGAGCTCAGAGTCTTAACAAGGGACTATTAGGGAATTCCCAAGCCCAGAACTTTCTTACAAGAGGAAATTCTCTGCTACCGGTGATGCCACTCAGGATGGAGGTCATGAGTGGCTGGTGTCAGAGCCGGTTACGTAACGGATGGGCAGCTCCCGCCTGGTGAGAACTTCGGTGTTTGTAGGAAAGGTGGGCTTTCTCACTTGTCTGTTGAGAGCACCTGCTTTCAGTGGTCTGTGTGGCTGTCTGCATGTGAATTCAGGCTCCCAAATCCAGTCCCTCTGGCTCAGAACTTATCCTTCCTAGCATCACTGACCTGTGACAGGAACATGGACACCTGGAGGCTGTTCACAAGCCAGCATCGGGGATTTCTGAGCCAGAGAACAATCAGCAATCACGTGGTAGCATCGTTTCCCAAATTGTTGTGGTCTTAATGCCTCAGACTTCTCAAAGAAGAAAAGCAGGCGGGCAGGTGCGAGCGGCGCTTAAGCCCGGTCCTTGTGGTTCTTGTCCACATGGATGACTGTCACCCCGAGCCCTGCCTTTGTGTCATCGCCGCTGCCTGGAGTCCCGGCCAACTGGTTTGGCCACAGCCACCCTGTCTGTGCTCTGCTGGGCTTCTCCCTGTCCATCTGTAGTCAGCAGTACAGGGAGCACTGGGACCAGCTTGTGGGATTTAGGGAGAATAAGATTCTCTCTTTATTCAGAGTTCAGAGTTTCAGGTTTTGAACTGGCAGATTTCAGTTAATTTTCACTGAGGACTTTTGGGTCTCTATAAACAGGTGCTGTAACCCAAAGCAGGCTAATAGCCCAAGTTTGGACTTCTTTTTTTTTGTCAAATTTACAAAATTGAGCTCTTTGAGGGGTATATCCAGAGCAATTATATAGATAGATTGTGTGTGTGTATATATACATTTATATATATGTGTGTGTGTATGTATATATTATATATAGATAAATATGTGTACATATATAAAAATATGTGCATACACACACATTTATGTATGTATATTTATATGGTTGGACAAAATGTTCATTCATGTATTCCATAAGATGTTACAGAAAAACCCAAATGAACTTTTTGGCCAACCCAATTTGTATATGTATTACCACACAAGTATATATAGCTTCTCATCACCACAAAGGGCTGTGGAAAGTTCACCTGGCTGCCTGCTCATCTTTTCCGTGCACTTGGATGACATCAGTGGGCAGGTTACTCAAGTCACCCAGAGCTGTAGTCAGCATCTTGTGGACGTGTCTGCAAGAACACGGCACAAATGAAGTGGTCACGCCGTTCTCTTCACAAGCTGATGGTCCAGGGACAGGGTGGCTCCCTCTCAGGGACCCCTTCTTGCTGTTTGGACCTGCAGTTCAGTAGATGGAGTTTTGTCTGTTGTTTGACATCTGAGCTTCCAGCATGCCTTGTCCCGCAATAAGAGTATTTGCCCATTTAAAATGCTCATGAAAGATGCCTCCATGTCCTCTCTCTCTCTCTGCCTGTCTCTTGAAGACTCTGGTTGAGGGGTGGTTTTCCTGAGCTTATTGCAGTGTCAGGGGAGGGGTCTCTGGCTTTGTTTGAGAATCTGACTTGCAGGCACTGATGTGCTCGTCTCCTTGCAGCTTTGCCATCGTGATCTGGGGCGTGCTCACGCAGAAGAAGCCATTTGCAGGTGAGTGGACGTGTCGAGGGTGGTGCAGCCATCTCTCCTGGCACCATGAAGGGCGTGCTTTATGGTCCTTTCTGTGTAAGGAGGGCCTGCCAATCTCAGAGGGGGCTGCCCTGGCTCGTGGAGCCTGGTGGGCTGTCCAGGCAGGTGGGGTGGTGAGGCTGCTCTGTCCAGCCCAGCAGGTCAGCACAGAGACCCATGGCCCACCTCATTGCGGGCTTTCATATATGCCAAAAAGGTGATCTCTTCATGCAGTTCACATACAGGGAAAGGCACAGATCTGATGGGATCCAGTCAGTGGATCTTGTTAGGTACCACACCATTCTTTTATGTTGTGTGACATAACCTACATAGCATATAATTCCCATTGCAATTTTTAAAAAGTAATTCTTGTTAGCATTTAGTTGCTAAAATTCCCATTTTTAATCACTTAAGCTATACACTGTGGTATTAAGCTCACAGGGTTGTACCATCGGCACCACCTGGACCCCCTGGTGGTTAGGCAAGTCATTCCCAACCCTCTGCCCCCAGCCCCTGATCACCACTCGTCTGTTTCCTGTTTCTGTGGGTTTGTCTGTTGTATGTATTTCCAGCTAGTTTTTTTTTTTTAAATTTTGTAATTTTTGGTTGTAAAACACATCTAACAGAAATGACTACCAGAATTGCGCTGAGGTGTACAGTGCGGTCGTGTGAAGGGTGTTCTGCTTGTGGGGCAGCCAGCCTCCAGAATCACTGTGTGGATGCTGCCGCAGAGGGCTGCCCCCCGGTCAGAGTCCCTGGGTCAGCCCGCCCAGCCTGAGAACTGGGGGTTTCCTCCTTCCCGCCCTCCACCCACAAGGCACCCACCGTGTGGACTGCTGGCCTTCAGATTTCAGTACCTTGAGTTGGTTTATTGGAAAAATCAAGTACTTTTTCTCTTTATTTTGGAAAGATTTCCTCTTCCTCTCCAAGCCTAATCTGGGCTATTTCATCTTTTCTGGTTTGACCTAAAAGTTCTAAACATGCAGATCAGAGTCAGTGTGCAGCCCTAGGTCTGCTGGTTGAGAGGCAGAGTAGGATCCTTGTAGGGTTTTGTCCGTAGTTGTTACCCTGTCTCCAGGATGCTGCCCCTTCTGCAGAGGTCCAGGGTCTCGGTTCTTTTCAGTGTGGCTGTGTGCCCACCTGACTGCAGCCATCTGCTGGACACGGCCCCTGGGGGTCAGACACATGATGGGAAGGAACATGGGAGCTGGGGTGCCCGTGCTGTATCAGTTGGTCGAGGGCCATCCAGGGTGTGCAGTGGCAGCTTATGAACCTGTTCCGTCTGTGTTTGGCAGCAGAAACCCTTCCAGGTGTTTAGGTGACTTAGGTTTTATCCAGAGGACCTGCTGGGTTTTGGAAGTCTGAGGCATTGTGGAGATAACATGTAGATACCTGAGCTCGCTATTGCATAACATTTAACGGGAAAGTGGAACAAAACATCAGAGCAGACTCCTGGCAGCCATCGGTGACTTTGGGCCAGTTTTCCACCCCTGTGGCTCGGCATCTCGGGAGTCGCCTGGTGTGGGCGTGGTGGGAACCAGAAGCTTGCCCTCCTGCTTGGTCGCCGGTGTGGTTTTAGGCTGATTGAGGAAATCTGGGCCCTGAGGGTCACCTTGGGCCCCTCATTCTGTGACCAGGATGATGATGGTGAGGGGTCCGTGCCTGCTTCTGAAGGGGATTAGGAAGGAGGCCAGGTGGGGCCCCACATCACAGATTGCAAGAGAAGGGTGCCTGTTTACACAGCCCATGTGTGAAGGGACTGAGAGCCATGTACCATCACTGGGGATGGCTCATCGCCAGGCACCCGCGCTTTGGGGTAGGAATTCAGAAAGACATTTTCGTCGTTGCGGGGAGCTATGGGCCACTTGGGGGCTGGGCAGTGTGACTCCATGGTTCATCAGTTTTCCTCTGTTTGGGCCCCTTTGGAATCTGCCCCGTTAGATATTTGTCTCCTTTGAACTTGATTTTTCTTTGAGTTCGCTGCACAGAAAGATCTGTGTGATATAAGAGAGTGATTCCCCTCGGTAGATCACAGGTGGTTTGCAACATCTGGAGCATAGAGGACAGGTGTGTCCAGCAAGGTTAAGGATTTCAGAAAACCTTTGTGCTTTAAAGAGGAAATAATACCGTGTCTCCTGGGAGGGCACCCAAACTTTCCCATGGTCGTCGTTGCTCCTCCTGAGGATAAGAAATCCGACCACAGCCCCTGGGAGCTGCCCTGACTTGTGCACCTTCCCTTTGCAGACGAGAAAAACATCCTGCACATCATGGTGAAAGTGGTGAAGGGCCACAGGCCGGAGCTGCCGCCTGTCTGCAGACCCCGGCCGCGTGCATGTGGGAGCCTCCTTCGCCTCATGCAGCGCTGCTGGCACGGGGACCCCCGGGAGCGGCCCAGCTTCCAAGGTGAGCGCCCGCCCTGGGCTCCAGGACCTGCTGCCTGATGTTCATGCCGTCATCCCAGGGGATGGAACTGATGGCCAGGAAGGGGACAGGCGGCAACCAGGATGAGGAGGCTGTCCACAAACAGGAATGCCAGAGTGAGCCCACCTCCTGCAGGCGGTGCCCACCCAGGGCCCCTGCCCATGGCCCTCCAGGGCCAGGGAGGGGTGGCGGAACCACGTGGTCATCTCCAGCTGTTCACCCCCGGCTGCGGCCTGCTGTCCCGAGGAGCCTAGTGTTCCGGGTGCAGATACAGTAGCGCACATTTTGGGGACCACGTGACCACTGGCCTGTGGCCTTTGCATTTCTTGTGGGGCCTCATCCCCAGGGAACAGCTGTGTCCTTTGGTTAGGAGAGTGATCCAGATGCCATTGGAACTGATCGTGACATTTCAAACATACAAGGAAAATGAGTATTAGTGAGGTGGGGGCTTTCTAGCCTGGTGCTGGCAGCCCAGGCCGTCGGGGTACGAGCTCTGGCTGGGCTGGCTAGCAGGGTTCCCTGGACGAAGGCTTCTTAGGGAAACAGGGACACGGTAGCTCCTTTTAGAGTCTGGCCAGACCCCGCATGTGGTTGCTGATGGGGGTGCCGGGGGTCCACCGTGAGCTCAGCGAGGGGCCAGCAGCGTGGGCAGTACTGACCAGTCAGACTAAACCCCGCAGGCGCTGGTCCCCTCCAAGGCCACAGGCTTAAGTAGCTCATTTGCTAATTCATTGTCTGAGTGACACACCCGTTTGTGTTTTCCTCCAAAGAAATCACTTCTGAAACCGAAGACCTGTGCGAAAAACCTGATGAGGAGGTGAAAGAGACAACTCAAGACCCTGATGTGAGAGACCCGCCTGAGGCCGAGGCCGAGGTAATGGGGACCCTCCCTGGGCCTGGTTTCCGCCACATCGGCTTCAGGGATTGAGTCTCTGCTTCCTGCAGACGCCCTGCCAGCCTGGACCACCCGCCCGGTTCTGAGGCTTGGGCTGGCCGCAGAATTCCATCTCAGGGCGGGGGTAGGTCCATGGTGTGCTGGCCCCAGGTTGGGTTCCTGCCTGATGGTATCCCATCCCCACCTGCTGTCTGTGCTTAGGGAAGGGCAGTGTGGGCCCATGGCTCACTTTAAGTAGCCGCCGCCTGGATACTGTGTGTGTGTGTTTTCTGACTGCACTGCACACACACGTGGGATTTTAGTTCCTTGACCAGGGACAGAACCCGCATCCCCTGTATTGAAAGGGCACAGTCTTAACTACTGGACTGCCAGGGAAGTCTGGGTCAGATGCTCTTTGAACCAGAGGAACTGCTTGAAGCCCCTGCTGGGCCACACTGGGGAGAGGGTTCTGGGGTCTGGGGGTCTTTCTGTACCTCGAGGTTGGGGATTGGTGCCTTTCTATCTGCCCATAAATGTTTTTCCTCTATGAGTGCCACACGGGTCATAAAAGATGTGATAAGAAATTCTAACTATGCTAACTAAATAAATACCTTTAAGGCAGTCAGACTTGTAAAGTGGAGGCTGATAAACTGATTTTATAAGGTGTTATCTGGTGTTATCATCCCTGGCCAGGGTGTAAGGCCGGCAGATAAGTAACTGTTCATAGTGTCTGCTATCTGGGCACGAGGGCCTTGTGTGTCAGGTCAGGAGGCAAAGCGACGGTGGAGGCGACTTGGCCCCCGATAAGGAAAAGCGGCCCAGCACATGGGTGTGACTCAGCACACCAGGCCGCTGGGTCGGAGGATTTGGGGAAGGGCTGTGAATCCCTCGCAGGCTCTGATCCCTCACCAGGACCTGCGTTTCTCCCCGCTGTCAGGATAGAGCCTGTGAAGGGCCTGTTAGCACGGGTTGAGCTGGAACGCCATGCCCTCCCCAGGGCTGGGCCCCACACCTCCCCTGTGCTCCCGCAGCCCCCAAGCCAGCCTTGCACGGCCCCAAGGAAAGTTCAGGGTGTTAGGACCCTACCCAAAGCCATCTCCTCCCTCTGTTTCCTGTTGGCACTGACCTGTCCTGGGGGGACCCGGCCAGCACGCAGGCTTCACCTCCTGCAGCTTTTTCACCTTCTGTCTGGATAGCGGTGCGCTGGGGCTCAGCATGATGGACATCTGTCCCACCATCTTGTCTTGCGAGGCCTTCCTGCTGGGGTCTTTGGGCACTGCGCAGCCGTGGTGCGTGCTGCGTGCTAAGTTGCTTCAGTCGTGTCCAACTCTTTGTGGCCCCGTGGACTGTAGCCAGCCAGGCTCCTCTGTCCATGGGATGCTCCAGATAAGAATACTGGAGTGGGTTGCCATTTCCTTCTCCAGGGGATCTTCCCGAGCCAGGGGTTGAACCCATGTCTCTTACGTCTTCTGCACTAGCAGGCAGGTTCTTTACCACAAAGAGTCGGACTCGACTGTGTGGCTAACACTTTCACTTTCTTTAGCACCAGCACCGTCTGGGAACAGGAGTTAATTTCTCTGTGGCTCACAGGGGACCCACGGTTTCCCCTGATCCTGCCCCATCCGGTCATGGACGGAGCCTCATCTCTTCTGACTGCTTGTCTCCGCAGGCCCCCGTGCCCACCCCGCTGAAGCGTGCATCTGCCCCCACCTTCGACAACGATTACAGTCTCTCTGAGCTGCTGTCCCAGCTGGACTCCGGCATCTCCCAGACCCTTGAGGGCCCGGAAGAGCTCAGCCGCAGCTCCTCCGAGTCCAAACTTCCGTCGGCGAGCAGCGGCAAGAGGCTCTCGGGGGTGTCCTCTGTGGATTCTGCTTTCTCCTCCCGAGGGTCACTGTCCTTGTCTTTTGAGCGGGAGCCTTCAACAAATGGTGAGCAGGGGCCCTCACACTGGGGGAATAATGGGTTTAATTTGGGGGGCCGGCACGGTGTGAGCAATTGAAAAGGATCAAGCGTCTTGTTTCTTGGCCCGGCTGTCATTCTTCTGTGTTTTCTGCAGCCCTTTGCTTATTGGGTTTGGGTGTCAGTGCACAGTGGAGGGGCACACGGCCTGAGCAGGCGTCACTTAGGTGTAAGGGCAGTGGGTCCTGCCCCTGGCTGCGTGGAGGGTCTCGCCTGTGCTGACACCGCGTACAGGGACTGACCTCAGGTGTGTAGGTTGAAGAAGCTGGATTATAGCAGGTAGCCCCGTGAACGGATGGACCCCCTCTTCCTGGAGAGCTCTCTTCTGTAATGTCAGCCCTGCACCCCCTTTCTCAGGCAACGCTGGGCGCACACCCCCTTCTTTACTGTTTGTGGGCTCCCGCTTCCTGGGCCTGTGTGTGTTGATGGGTGCACTGTCTCTGGCAGTCACAACTGCCTGGTCCTGGCTATACACCTTGGGTTTTCTCTCTGGAAGGCACTTTCCCCTGCTCCGGCCCTGTCCCAGTTGCTGGCCCTAGGGCATGGGGGCCCTCCTGTGAGGGCCTCACTGTGTCTCCTGTGAGGACAGTGTGTGAGGTTTCCTTTCCATGAGGAAAACACGGACGTCCATGCGTAGGGCTGCGGCACAGGGGTGGGGAGGGTGCAGACCTCAGGAGGAAGGGGAGCTTGCTCTTCCTGGGGAATCGGGAATTCCTCCTAGAATGAGCTCCTTGCCTAGATGCCTTGGCCCTTCTGGGATTTTTAGAGTGGTGTGTTTGGGATTAAAGAGAGCATTTTGAGTCAGGAGACACTTTGCAAAGATGCAGAAGTAGGGAAGGCCTGGCTGCATTGGAGGTGAGCAGTCAGCGCTGAGGTTGGAAAGAAAGAAGCACCTGTTTCCCATGGAGAAAGTCATTAGAACTCTGTCTTCTCAGGGTCTGATACCTTCAGGTGACGTGTCATGCTTAGATCAGTCAGTGGTCTGGCTCAGGAGCCTGTGCTGAAACACCGAATCCCAACTGCCTTTACTCTGTTTTCTTAGTACACCTGGCACCCCCTCCTCCTGTGCAAGTCCCCTTGAGCATGTTTCCCTTGAAGGCGTCTTGTTTCGTGCATATCAGAACCCCAGACAGCATAGTGGGGTTTTTCTATAAATCAGACATTTACATGTTTACATTATGAGTAACAGTCCTTCTAAAGTGGGAGTCTCAGTCCTTGGAGGACTTTTCTAGAAAGCATCCTAGGCGGTGGTACCGGCACAAGAGGCGCCGTTTGAAGGTTGGGCTGCAGGCAGCTGCTTGGCCCTGGAGGGGTGCCCCGGGGTGGGAGCTGCCAGCTCTCCAGTGGCTCGGGGGCTCCTGCCTGCTCTGTTCACCACCCCCTCCCCCTTGATAGCAGTCACTGCCACTGCTGAGCACCAGCAAGGGCCTGAATTTTATATCCTTTATTTAATCACAACTTTATCAGATAGCTGGAATGATTTCTATTTTGCAATTTGACAAAAGAGCACCTTGGGGGTATTCATTGACCTGCCTGAGGTCTCCCTATTAGATCTTAAACTGCATGGACAAACACTTAAGCGATTTCAGGTAAACAGTAGCTACATTCAGACACTGGCCAGACCTCGGGAGCTGCCCCATCTGACCCCTGCATCTGCTCTTCTCGCAGACCTTGGCACCACCGACATCCAGAAGAAGAAGCTGGTAGACGCCATCGTGAGTGGGGACACCAGCAGGCTGATGAAGATCCTGCAGCCCCAGGACGTGGACCTGGTCCTGGACGGGGGTGCCAGCCTGCTGCACCTGGCCGTGGAGGCCGGGCAGGAGGACTGTGTCAAGTGGCTGCTGCTCAACAATGCCAACCCCAATCTCACCAACAGGAGGGGCTCCACCCCGCTGCACATGGCCGTGGAGAAGCGGGTGCGGGGCATCGTGGAGCTCCTGCTGGCCCGGAAGATCAGTGTCAACGCCGCGGATGAGGACCAGTGGACGGCCCTGCACTTCGCGGCCCAGAACGGGGACGAGGGCAGCATGCGGCTGCTGCTGGAGAAGAACGCCTCCGTGCACGAGGCAGACTGCGAGGGCCGGACGCCCATGCACGTGGCCTGCCAGCACGGCCAGGAGGGCGTTGTGCGGATCCTGCTGCGCCGTGGCGTGGACGCAGGCCTGCCGGGGAAGGACGCCTGGGTGCCACTGCACTACGCTGCCTGGCAGGGCCACCTGCCCATCGTCAAGCTGCTGGCCAAGCAGCCAGGGGTCAGCGTGGACGCCCAGACGCTGGATGGGAGGACACCCCTGCACCTGGCCGCCCAGCGCGGGCACTACCGCGTGGCCCGCGTCCTCATTGACCTGCACTCCGATGTCAACATGTGCAGCCTGCTGGCGCAGACACCGCTGCACGTGGCCGCGGAGACAGGCCACACGAGCACGGCAAGGCTGCTCCTGCACCGGGGCGCCCACAGAGAGGCGGTGACTGCAGAGGGCTGCACTGCTCTGCACCTGGCTGCCCGCAGTGGGCACCTGGCAACCGTCAAGCTGCTGGTGGAGGAGCGGGCCAACACGCTGGCCCGGGGCCCCCGCAACCAGACGGCGCTGCACCTGGCCGCAGCCGGCGGGCACTCGGAGGTGGTGGAGGAGCTGGTCAGCGCCGACGTGCTCGACCTGTCTGATGAGCAGGGCCTCAGCGCGCTGCACCTGGCCGCCCAGGGCCGACACGCCAAAACGGTAGAGACTCTGCTCAGACACGGAGCCCACGTCAACCTACAGAGCCTCAAGTTCCAGGGCGGCCCCACTCCCGCCGCCACACTCCTCCGGCGGAGCAAGACCTAGCCTGCTGACTCGGGAGACGGGGCCCAGCAGGGTTCCTGTTCCAGCGTCATCTGCTCGTCCCGTCCGTGGCCTGCGGGACACTGACCGAGCTTAGGTATTACCCGCCCTCCCGATGAGGTTGATCAGAGTGTGCTTGGCCGCTGATAGCGGGCACCCCGTGTCGGAGGGATGGTGGGCCGGAGGCATTTGGTTGTGTCCCTCACTCCTGATGTTGGTCCCTCGGTGACAGAACCGTGAGCCCACTGTCCTGAGCGGCTGCCCAGAGTGCATGGGAACACAGGTGTGGGAGGAGCTGAATCTTCTGTTTCCATTTGCAGCAGTGAAGCTTGCTCCACAAAGTTTGAATGGGATTCTTGTTTTATAGAATATCGTTAATGGATAAAGAGTGTCAGCTGTCACTTGAAATCTGTTAAAAGCACTCACTTCGGGGACTACCCTGGTGGTCTAGTGGCTAAGACTCCATGCTCACGATGCAAGGGGCCTGCGTTTGAGCCCTGGTCGGGGAAGTGGATCCCGCACGCCACAACTGAAGATCCTGCATGCACAACTAAGATATCGCGCAGCCAAGTAGACAATGAAAATTTAAATAAAAAGTAGGTAATCTAGTTTGTGGGCAACGAGCATAAACTGATACGTTGGGTTTTTAAAACAAGAGCGGTCGTCTTACCGGCCCTTTTACACCCAAGTTTGTTTGTCCATCACTCTGTCCTGTGGGCGGCCACACATGGATGCCAACCATGCCACCTGCCTTTGTTCATTTCATGTTGCATAAAATATTTGAACTCTAAAGTCAGCTGTCCAAAAGTCAAGAAAAATGAACTGACAGCCTCAGTTCTGGACTCAGAACAGTGTTACCGAGTTCAGTGACCCAGCTTTCATGTCATTTTCTCTCCAGTTCTTGTTTTTGGAGAGACGGTGGTTTGTGGTGAGTAATGCTGTGTTGGGGTCTCCCAGCAGGCTCCTGACTTGCTTTACAAACAGCTACACTGTGCAGGGGCCTCAGCTTTCGGGGTGTGACCCCCGAGAATTCCAGGAGATAGCGTCATGGTCTTGGCTATAAACGCACTGTTCTTTCATTGTCAAGTGTGTCTCACACCTCCTGCTGATGCTGTTGTGAGAATCAGTTTGCCGAAGGACCCCAGCCTGTATGTACACATGCCCCTTGGCCTGGTGTAGGAAGCAGAGATTGATATTAATGTACTGTGTATGTTAATGTGAATCTGTGGGCAGGTTACTTCTTTTCTATAACAGGAAATATCCCGACTGCTTAGAACTGGCTATGTTTTAATATGCCTTGTGCTTTACTACGTTGTATTACTGTTGGATGTAGAACGCGTGGAAGAAAGTCTGCTTGATGTCAATAAAGCTGAGTTCTCTTCCTACTTCTCTGAAGCCCATGAGACTACATCTTTTTATACATGAGCTCAAATAATCGGATTTCTGCAGACCAGAGGTGGAGGTGGTCACACGTGGTGTGGAGACGCCCTTTGGAAGGGCAGCCTGGAGTTGAGGTCAGAACCAGGGGTGGCCTGGCAGCAAACCAGGATAGCCAGGGCGGGGACCACCCAGCACACAGTATCCACTGGCTGTGTCTGCTGCGTCTCGGCCCCAGCCCTGGAGACGTGGTCCCGTGGGCTCAGGTGTCTCGTGAACTTGTCACTGTGTCCCCCCTAGAGGCCTGCCTGCTGCCTCACTCCGAGCAGAGGTCAGACCCCTGACCAGGACCGGTGTGGCCCTGTCATTCCTGTGCTTTCCAGACTCCGTGTCCAACAACTGTGAGGACATTCTGAGCCGGGTGAGAATTTCTTCTGGATCCCTGTTGGGCTGAGGGCGCCGCCCTTCAGCTCCTGGTGCTCTTCCCACTGCACACGGGCCTGGGCACCACGGGCTCCTGGTTTTCCACTTGAGTGCTCCACACCCAAGTGCTGACTCACCCAGAGTCGCCGTCTTCTTCCAGGTCACTGTTCCTGCCGGTTCTTCGGGGCCTTGGCTGGAGGCATTTCACCGCCCAGCCTCAGCTACCTGGGTGTGGCGGGCAGTTTGATTCAGGCCTCCAGTTGACGCGGCAGCAGAGCAGAAACCAGCATTGGAGAAGCCGACATTCAGCAGGGTCCTTTTCCTGAGCTTACACTTCGCTGGCCATCTTATGGAAAACTTTGATCTTAACCTTGGGCAAGGGTCTCTCCCCACTCAGCCATTCCTCCTATCCACCTCCCACTTTCCTCAGTCTTCCCCC
>SJYF01000457.1:2288074-2316512 GCA_006410515.1 Procapra przewalskii
GGCTTTGGCATAGTCAATAAAGCAGAAATAGATGTTTTTCTGGAACTCTGTTGCTTTTTCCATGATCCAGCAAATGTTGGGAATTTGATCTCTGGTTCTTCTGCCTTTTCTAAAACCAGCTTGGACATCAGGAAGTTCAGGGTTCACGTATTTCTGAATCCTGGCTTAGAGAATTTTGAGCACTACTTTACTAGTGTGTGAGATGAGTGCAATTGTGCGGTAGTTTGAGCATTCTTTGACATTGCCTTTCTTTGGAATTGGAATGAAAACTGACCTTTTCCAGTCCTGTGGCCACTGCTGAATTGTCCAAATTTTCTGGCATATTGAGTGCAGCACTTTCATAGCATCCTCTTTCAGGATTTGAAATAGCTCAACTGGAATTCCATCGCCTCCACTAGCTTTGTTCATAGTGATGCTATCTAAGGCCCACTTGACTTCACATTCCAGGATGTCTGGCTCTAGGTGAGTGATCACACCATCGTGATTATCTGGGTAGTGAAGATCTTTTTTGTTCAGTTCTTCTGTGTATTCTTGTCAGCTCTTGTTAATATCTTCTGCTTCTGTTAAGTCCATACCATTTCTGTCCTTTATTGAGCCCGTCTTTGCATGAAATGTTCCCTTGATATCTCTAATTTTCTTAAAGAGATCTCTAGTCTTTCCCCTTCTGTTGTTTTCCTCTATTTCTTTGCATTGATCACTGAGGAAGGCTTTCTTATCTCTTCTTGCTATTCTTTGGAACTCTGCATTCAGATGCTTGTTTCTTTCCTTTTCTCCTTTGCTTTTCACCTCTCTTCTTTTCACAGCTATTTGTAAGGCCTCCCCAGACATCTCAAAAATGACAGAATGATCTCTGTTCATTTCCAAGGCAAACCATTCAATATCACAGTAATCCAAGTCTATGCCCCAAGCAGTAACGCTGAAGAAGCTGAAATTGAATGGTTCTATGAAGACCTACAAGACCTTTTAGAACTAATACCCAAAAAAGATGTATTTTTCATTACAAGGGACTGGAATGCAAGAGTAGGAAGTCAAGAAACACCTGGAGTAACAGACAAGTCTGGCCTTGGAGTACAGAATGAAGAAGGGCAAATACTAATAGAGTTTTGCCAAGAGACTGCACTGGTCATAGGAAACACCCTCTTCCAACAACACAAGAGAAGACTCTACACATGGACATCACCAGATGGTTGACACCGAAATCAGACTGATTATATTCTTTGCAGCCAAAGATGGACAAGCTCTATACAGTCAGCAAAAACAAGATCGGGAGCTGACTGTGGCTCAGATCATGAACTCCTTATGCCAAATTCAGACATAAATTGAAAAAAGTAGGGAAAACCACTAGACCATTCAGGTATGACCTAAATCAAATCCCTTATGATTATACAGTGGAAGTGAGAAATAGATTTAAGGGACTAGATCTGATAGATAGAGTGCCTGATGAACTATGCAATGAGGTTCATGACATTGTACGGGAGACAGGGATCAAGACCATCCCCATGGAAAAGAAATGGAAAAAATCAAAATGGGTGGGGCTGTTATGAAAGGGCTAAATCTTCTTTTGTAGTCAGAAATGAAGACTTAAACAGAAAACTCAAATGAACAGCAGTGACCACTTTGGACAGGATGAACACAAAAGATTTGAACTTCAAGTTAAAAAAAATTTTTTTTTTTTTTGGCTGCCTCCATCTTAGCCTCAGCATGTAGGGTCTTTGTTGCAGTACATGGCTTTCGTTGTGGTGTTCGGGCTCCTGAGCACGTGGGCTCAGTAGTTCCGATGCACGGTCGCAGGTGTTCTATAGGACCTTAGTTCCCCAGTCAGGGATTGAACGCATATCCCCTGCACTGCAAGGCGGATTCTTAACCGCTAGTCCACTAGGAAGTCACGAACTTCAGGCCTTGAACGTGGCGGCCCCACTGTGTGAGAGCTGGATTTCGGCAGTGGGCGACCAGTAAGGCAGAGGACAGCTGTGTTCTGCTTCTTCGTCTGGAGCTCTTTACTTTATGTGTATTTTTACTGATCTGATTAAAAAACACACAAGGAATACTTTGGCCACCTGATGTGAAGAGCCAATTCATTGGAAAAGACCCTGATGCTGGGAAAGGTGAAGAGCAGGAGAAGAGGGTGACAGAGGATAAGATGGTTGGATGGGATCACTGACGCAGTGAACAAGAGTTTGAGAAACTCCAGGAGATGGTGAAGGACAGGGGAGACTGGTGTGCTGTGGTCCATAGGGTCGCAAAGTAGTCCGTAGGGTCACAAAGAGTCGGACATAACTTAGTGACTGAACAGCAACGTGAACATGCCTACACATGTTGATTTGCTGATGAGAGGGCTCCAAGGGGCTTGGGAATGAACAAGGCGGGGTATCTTGGCAGAGATCCATCTCTCTGAAAGATCCCAAGTGCAGGATTCTGGGGACTCTGCTTTCACTTTTTAAGGCAACTGCCTGGAGTTTCAACATCCACCCAACAAGCATTCTTCAGCCCTTCCCAAGTGCAAGCACCTGAGCTAGGAGCTGAGAACCTCTGGGCTTTCCTGAGGGAGAATGGAAAAGGCACACCAGTGATGTCCATGAAATTGACCCTGAAGACGTCTCTATTGACTTAAGATCTGAGCCACTGACTTTGTAATTAACCCACACAGATCTTCCTATCCATGCAAACCCACCTTCAGAGCCTGATGGTGGCTTCTCAGGGTGGTGGCATCATCAGGGAATTTTCCTTCTCGTTCTTTTAGCCCCGAGTGGGAATAACGATGTTTACCTGCCACTGACTAACTGGGTGAGGCTTCACTCATGAGCCTGCTCCTCCCGCTCCCCTCCCTCCCTCCACCCAGACTCAGGGTTTGCCTTTCTCCGTGGGACGCTGAACCTTGATCTCTGTCTGAGGCTAACCAGGTTTCCTCTAGCTGCCCCGGCATGCGGACAAACCTGGTTATTTCATGTGGCGCAGTGGGTGGTGGCAGGCTATGTGGGCCCCACCTCCAACAACATTGCCGGTGGCCTGGCCTGGTGGGTGTTGCCCACCTGCTAAGGCAAGCGGATACACCTTCTGTTCCCTTTCTTCACCATCAGAGCAGCCTCAGCATGGAGGGAGAATGGCATGAAGTCTGGAGACCTGGGTACAAAGCCGGCCCTCTGCTCCTGACTGTGGACTGGTCAAGCTATGATGCCTGAAAACTGGATATCCACAGTCCCATGAACAGTGAACTATTGGTGGTCTACACCCCAAGAGTTGCAAACAGAGACTCAGAGAAGTTCAAACTGTGCTAACTCTGAGCACCTGTGCTCAGAGCAGCTCATTCACAACCAGCAAGGGGGAAAGAGTGCAGCGTGTATCAGTGGGCACCTGAATCAACTCAACGTATCATCTCCACACAGTACTGTGTTATCCAGGAAGGAAGGAAGGAAGGATGGGTGCCCGCTACCATGTGAGTGAGCCTCTAAGTCACTACGTCCAGAGAAAGGCAACAGGCCCGAAGGTCACATACTGTAGATTCCATGGATAGGAAATGTCCGGATGTGGTGGCCAGGCCTGGGGGGAGGGCTAGGGATTAACTGCTGAGAGGTCCAGGGTTTTCCTTTGGAGGGAAGGAAACACGGGGCTGAAACAACATTGTGAATGTGTTAGATGCTTCCTCAGCTTCCTCTAACATGACTAATCTTATCTTGTGTGTATTCATCTCAATACATTAAAAAAAAAAAAGGGTCCCTCAACAGAAGCAAGTCCTGCAGCTGCCAGGCCCTGAGCTAAGGCCAGCAAGGGGCCACTTGTTTGCGTTTTCCTCTTCTAATCCCGCTAAGGACCTGGGCAGTGCCTGGTGCGTCCTTATTTTACACTGACTTCTGTCTTGTTTTATGATTCACTGCATCTCTTTTGTAGATGTAATGAAGCTGTGCAGCATAGACATGTCAGACTAAGGCATCCGTTCAGTCCACCTTTTGTTCCTTCACTTCTTCCGTCATTTGCACAGACCAAGCTCCTACCGAGCAGTGTGGGTCACCTCCTGCTCTCCTGGCCACAAAGGGCACCAAGCCCTCTAGCATCTCTGACACTTGCTCACCTTCTAGAGGACAGTGGGAGATAGAGGGAGCCGGCCCAGAAGAGAAGGGGATGGAGGAGGCCTGGAAGTTCCTTGCCTGGGGAGTCAGCCCTCAGGTGGCTAGGTGATGGTGTTGGGAGGTCAGGGAGACCAGGAGGCCCCTTGCAGGTGGGAACAATGGACTGAGGGGCATCATGGGCTGGTGTGCTGGGAGTGATCTGGATGCCGGTCAGAAATGGGGGCTGTGGAGACATGGGGAGCAGCCCATGCTGCCCCTTTTTGGAGTCAGCTAGGCAGTAGCTTAGAACACTGTGGCCCCAGCGTGGGAATGAGCCATCCTGGGCTCTTCCCAACAAGTTGGACGAGCTCCTAGGACCAGGCCTCACGGGCTAGAGAGTTGGGCTTGGGGCTGGGGAGGCTGTCCAGGGGCCCCCACCCCCACCCTGCCCTCCACCATTTCCATCTTGGTTGGCAGGGCTCCCTCCCCAGGGAAATCGCTACAATGGGACCCATGCATGACCATCCACTCACAGGACACATCGTGAGGCAGAGGCATCTCAGGCTGTGGGCCCCCGGAGCTGCACTTTGGAGCAACTCTGAAATAGCAAAACAGAGATGCTCCCAAGGAGTCAGAGGAGGCCCGGCTGTTGTGGAACCCTGTGTGGGTGCCAGGCTGGGTGGGGTTTCCTGGTGATTATTGGTGGTGGCAGTAATGATCTCCACACCCTGGCTGTGGCCATGTTAGGGACTGAGGGGTGTGGCTGGCCCATGATGGAGGAGCTGGGGGAGCGCTGCCAGTTGTTAGGCCCAAATCTAGCCCCTCCAGAAGGCTCTCCCAGCCCCGGTCAAGCCTGGGAGCTGTGTGTCTGATGCTTGTCGGCTTCTCCTGGTCTTGGGGGAGGGAGCAGGCCTGATGCACCCCATATTCATCAATGTGGAAATTAAGAGATTTATCATGAGGAATTTCCTCATGAGATTATGGAGGCTGGCAAGTCCCTATACTATGGGGTAGACCAGGTGGCTGGACACCCAGCTGAAGTCCAAAGCTCATCTGTTGCAGCAGCCTTCTTCTTCTTGGAAACACAATCTTTTGGCCTATTGGCTTCTTTGACTGATGGGGTGAGGCCCACCTACACCACAAAGGGCAATCTGCTTTACTCCAAGTCCACCGATATAGATGCTGATCTCATCCAAAAGCATTCTCACAGTAACATCTAGAAAAATGTTGGCCATATGTCTGGGCATCATGGTCCAGCCCAGCTGATGCATAGAATGAAACATCACATTCTCCTCACCCTTACCAGCAGCTCTGGGTGCTGGAGCCCCCTCAGCATCACTAGGTTCCCATGGAACCCTGTTCAGTTGGGTAAATCTCACTGTCCCCACCTGCATCCAGGTAAACTCATAAGACTGAAGGTATTGGCTTCTCCAGGGATGCAGGGTGGCCTGGCAGTCCCACTAGGGGCCTGGACCATGCATCCCCTCTGGAGATGAAGCAACAGGAGGGAGGAGGTTAATACAGAAAACCACAGGGCCGCCGAGGAGGCCAAGGCACAGGAAACCGCTTCTGCTGATCTGGCCACATTCTTCCTTCATTCATCAAAGGCAGCAATGGCCTGCTGGGACCTGCCACAGGAAATCATCACTTCAGCCTACCTGAACACACCTTCCTGGGGTGGCCTCCCCATCGTCCTCACTCACAATCCAGTTCTCCCTTGACCTTCAGCCCTGGAAATGACTTCCTGTGGTCCCAAGTCCCCTTAGAGGGGGGCTTCCAGGATGACCTAAGTCAGAGCATCACAGCCAGGTGCCAACTTCCCTGACCATGTTGGTTAAAACTGAGGTCAGTATCATCACCCCCGGGGGACAAGGAGGGTCCTGATTAAGTGGGGATGGGAATGTGTATGCTGGACTGCAACCTTGGATATGAAACGATCGAGGCCCCAGAGTGGTGAAGCTATTGCCCAAGATCACTTTTTAATACCCCAAATATTGCACAAGACATACTTACAATAAAAAGTTATCCATAATATAGTTTATTAATTTTTATTAAAATGTACAATGCTCAATTTTACTAATGTTCTATTTGAAATTTTAGAAATGATTCATAATTTTTAGCACAAGTATACCCTAAATATTGCATGGGACTTACAAAAAATGACAAATAGGTCACAAATGTTTATAATTCTATACTTTATTATTTATGACTGTGTGTATGTGTGAAAGTCACTCAGTCATGTCCAACTCTTTGTGACCCCATAGACTATACAGTCCATGGAATTCTCCAGGCCAGAATACTGGAGTGGGTAGCTTTTCCCTTCTCAAGGGGATCTTCCCAACCCAGGGATCAAACCCAGGTCTCCCACATTGCAGGCAGATTCTTTACCACTTGAGCCACCAGGGAAGCCCCAGAATACTGGAGTGGATAGCCTATCCCTTCTCCAGTGGATCTTTCCAACTCAGGAATCAAACTGGGGTCTCTCCTGCATTGCAGGTGGATTCTTTACCAACTGAGCTATCAGGGACTTCTCATACTAAAAAATTGTTGCTGATCTGAATTTCACATTTAACTGGGTGCCCTGCATTTTATCTGGCAACCTTACTTACATAACATCCTCTTAGTAATTCTTGGTTCTTTGAAGAGTATAAAATTTTGTTTCTATCTTTTAAATTTTGAATTTTTTTTGTTTTTTGCTTTATTGACATATAGTTGATTTACAATGTGTTAGTTTCAGGTGTATAGCACAACGATTCAGTTTTATATTATATATAAAATTTTTTCTTATATATATATATATATATATTTCTTTTTCAGATTCTTTTCCAGTAAAGGTTATTATAAGATAATGAATATAGTTCCCTGTGCTGTACAGTTGCTGTTTATCTATCTTGTATATTATAATTTATAAATTAATAACATATATATATTTCTGCTAATTTCAAACTCTTTAACTTATCCCCCCAAAAAAGTTTGTTTTTAAATAGTTCAGTATTTGAATTTCTCTCCAGTAAGTTTATTGAATAGGTTTTACTGCAACCCACAGATGTCATTATTGTTCAGTTGCTCAGTTGCGTCCGACTGTTTGGGACCCCATGGACTGCAGCACGCCAGGCTTCCCTGTCCTTCACTGTCTCCTGGAGTTTGCTCAGACTTGTGTCCATTGAGTTGGTGATGCCATCCAACCGTCTCATCTTCTGTTGCCCCTTCTCCTCCTGCCCTCGATCTTTCCCAGCACCAGGGTCATGACCATTAACAAAGAGTGACGTTCCTTGCATTACAAAGACAACGTGCTTCGCTATCTGCAAAGCCAGCCGGGAGATGAGGGAACAGGACTCCATCCAGTCTGCTGTTGCTTGTTCTTGCCTCTGGGCACCACTTCGGGACCAAGGACGTTGGGGGAGCTGTGGGGGCTCCTGGCTCCCTCTGCAGGTACCCCCAGTGGGTGCGGCGCACAGTGGTGAAGCCCCTGGGGTGGAGCCAGAATCCGGAAAGCGCCCAGGAGGGAGCTGGAAGAGTGCGGTGTGCTGGCTGCAGTCCATGAGGTCCCGGGTGCAAAGTGCAGAGGACTCTGTTAGGTGGCTGTGAGTGCTCACCGGGGCACCTGACAGAAACTTTGGCCTCTTCCGTGCTCTGAGCATGAATTAACTCATGAGGTTAATTCAGGACACCAGGCAGGAATGTCCCTCTGAGGGGCTCCAGGCCTCCTTCCATCTTACCTCATGTCTTCTCTCCTTTCAGCAGCCAGCGGCCTCTGAAGGAACTTGACTCTCCTTCCCAGGCCTGACGCCCCCAGGCCCTTCCGTGGTCCTTTTGCCGCTATGAAGGCCGCTCCCTCTAGCCTGCGTCCAGCCCCACTTCCAGTTACCATCCTGGGCCTCCGTCCGGGCCCCTGAGGGGCTGGCAGCCCCTCTTACACATCTGTGCCAGGAAGCTCCTCCTGGAGCTTCCTCGCTGGCCTGCTGCCCACCCACCTCCTCCTCCACACAGTCCTGGCCACATTCTCTAGGAAGTCCTCCCCACGTCCAGGTGTGACTGGGGCCGATAGGACAATGCCCTGCCTCACCTGCGGGACTCTCCCAAGTGTCTGCATTGAAGGAAACGGTGAAAGCGTCTCCCCAACACTTCTCCCCCAACCACCAAAACAGGCAACAATAACACTCATAACAGGTGACACGCCCTCTCCCCCTACCCCATCGAGAGAAGACAGTGCCAGGCAGGTGGGTGCAGGAAGGGGTGGAGGGTTAGAGGTGGCGTGGAGGAAAAGGAAGGGTGAGAAGAACATGTGTTACATGACTCCACTCATGAAATGTCCAGAACAGGCACAGTCATAGAAAAACAGTAAGTGTTTTGGTTTCCAGGGCCTGGGGGCTGAGGGAAATTGCAGGGTGATACTGAAAGGGCAGAGTGTTTCTTTTGAAGGTGATGAAATTTCTAAAATTGACCATGGAGATGGCTGGGAGATGGTTGTACAACTCTGTGAATGTACTGAAAGCCATCGCATTGAACACCTTAAATGAGTGAATTATGTGGTATACGACTTGCTGTTCAGTTCCTAAGTCATGTCCAACTCTTTGTGACCCTAGGGACTGCAGCACGCCAGGCTTCCCTGTCCTTCACCACCTCCCGGAGTTTGCTCAAACTCATGTCCGTGGAGTCCATGATACCATCCAACCATCTCTTCCTCCGTCACCCCCTTCTCCTCCTGCCCTCAGTTTTTCCCAGCATCAAGGTCTTTTCCAGTGACTCAGTTCTTCACATCAGGTGGCCAAAGTATTGGAGCTTCAGCTTCAGCATCAGTCCTTCCAATAAATATTCAGGGTTGATTTCCTTTAGGACTGACTGGTTTGATCAGAGGCTATATTGGGAGAGAAAAGTCTGGATTCAAAGGTGGCAGGAGGAAGGTGTGAAGCACAGGGAGGAGTGAGGTCTGGGGGTGGAGGTCAATGAGAGGGCCTCTGGGCTGGTTCCCCATGGCTTCTGTTACTCGTGGCTTAAGACAGCTTGCATTTATCAGCTTTCAGTGCTGGAGGTCAGAGGTCTGATGGGAGCTTGGCTGAGATAGTCAAGTGGCAGCAGGGAGGTTCCTTCTATAAATCCTGGGGGAGAATCCTTTCCCAGCTTCTAGAATCTGCTCACCTTCCTGGCTCTCTGGCCCCTTCCTCTAGCCTCAAAGCCAGCCATCACATCCCTCCCTCTCTGCTTCCCTGAAGGTCTCTTTCACTGACTCTCTTCCCCTGGGATGATGTTGGGCCCACGTGGATAATCCAGAATGATCTCTCAGCTCACGATCCTTACCTGAACTACAGCTACAGGATCCCTGCTGCCAGAAGAAATGACACAGGTCTCAGGGCCAGGATCATTATCAACCCTGGGTGGAGAGGGGTGGAGGGGGGGGGCGTTATTCTGCCCACCATAGGCATCCCCACCTGAAAGCAGAGAAATATGCTCCATAAATATGTGTTGAATGAAAGAATAGGGGTCAGGCGAAACCAAATCTAGGCCTGATTGATAGTCCTGGAAGTGTTATAAGAGCCTTCCCTGCTTCGAGAGCAGAGGGGTGGATGATGAATTCAGTGGGCATCTCATAAGTGTTCTTGCCCACCTGCCTGCCTGCAGTGAGACTTGGAGGTTGGCAGGCAGGTTGGAGAGTTCTAGAAATAGAAACTTTACGCCTCCAGCTGTGCTACCCAGGTCCAGTCCTGTGGAGGGTGAGATTAAGGGCAGCTTCCCCTTGGCCCCCCTTGCTGTTCCAGGGGGGCTTAGCCAGCGTCCACCTCTGCCATGGGGGCTGCCAGCCCCTGCTAGGCACAGTAGGAGTCAGAACGATGGGACCTGTGACAACTCAGCAAGTTGTTCCAGGTAAGCCCATGTCCCCAACCTTAGGGAAATAATTAGACTATTGTGTGCGAAATAACAATTAGGCCATTAAAGAGAAGGGCCCGGAGAATCTGCCTTCCCACGCCCTACTCCTAGACTGACCTTCAACCCCATTCTACAGTCTGTTTCCATTGCAGGTGTTCCGGTCCCCATGGCAACCGGGAATCATTTCACACACAGAAGGTTATAGTCGTGTGGTAATGGGGAGCTGGGGAGATGTCAAGGGGCAAAGTTTTCATTTATAGTACCTGAGTAGAAAGGTGTCAGAACAGGTCTCAGCCAAATTCTACGGAGATGAGCAAGCTGGCCTCCTGACCATTTATTTGTCTGTCAACAGAATGGCTGTAGTCATAGGGTGCTTTTGGTCATAAATAATAGAATCCCTAACTCTCAGAAGCTAAAGCAAAACTTTCTTTAAAAAATTTCTTTTCTTTTTTTTTTTTTGCATTTTAAAAATTGAAGTGTAGTTGATTTCAATGCCTTCAATCATTTCATGAACTATGGAAGGAGGGTACTGGTTTGGCTTTCCCCACAGTGGCAAGATGGCTGCAGGTGTTCCAGGAATCACATACTCCTAGGGCAACACCCAGTGCAGGGAGGGGCAGGTGGCAAAGGGCTTCTATTCTCACAGCTCTTGTATCGCCTTGTCCAGAAGCCGTTGCTGACTTCACCTTCCTGATCACTGACAAAACAGTCACACAGCCACTGTCAGACACTCAAGCACTTCAAAGAAAAGGAAACGGGCGCAGGGAGCTTCCTGAAGTGTCTGCTCTCTGCGGCGGATGGCCTGCGTCCCCTATCACACTCACGTGCGTACATACACACTCACATTTGGTCCAAGCAGTTCTGAAGGGGTGAGGTTAACCCCTTCTCAGGAGTGGACAGCCCAGCAAGAACTGACTCATTCAGGGCTTCCCCTTCCCCAGGCCCTGGGGAATGAGCAAGGGGTGAGCTCTGAGCTCCTGCCCCACGCTTTACTTTTAAAAATATTTATTTATTTGGCTGTGCCAGGTCTTAGTTTCGGCATGTGACATCTTCGATCTTCATTGAGGCATGTGAGATATTGAGTTGCGGTGTGTGGGATCTAGTTCCCTGAGCAGGGAACGAACCCAGGCCCCCCGTACTGGGAGCGTGGAGTCTTGGCCACCAGACCACCTGGCACAGTCTGGAAGGAGGTGCCCACTGCATTTAGCCAGTGGCCAGGACCTAGCTGGAGCTTCAGGATACCCACTCTTTCTTTTTTTTTTTTCTAATTTTGAAGTCTTTTATTAAATTATATCACAAGTATAGAGAGTTATTTTGTTTGTTTGTTTGTAATTTTAAGGTTAATATGGAAATAAGTGAAAAACGAACTCTACGATGTCTGGATCAACTACCTGAATTTGTGAAGTGAATAACAACCATGCAATTTTCATTTTATTGGCTGCCTTTGGCCAACAAGTGAAAAACACATCATTGTTTTAGATGACTGCTATGGGATGTGTGTAGGTAATAAAGAATGTATCAGATTACAGAGTGACAGATTTATAGCAGAAGCACTGATTACAATGATGGATGTCTCAAATGGCAGGAGCATTTTGCCAGGAGATGCAGAGGGATGGGCTTTGCATGAAGACAGGCCCCTAGAAGGATGCCTACCCCTACCCCCAACCCCGTGGCTCTCATGTGGGACCTCTCAGCTCCTGATTTCCTGCAGACAGTCTGCGGAGGCACCCAGAGAGGACAAGTTCTCATTTTGCTTATAGCCTTGCGACTCTTTTCTAAGGGGATGGATGCATGCCCTTTCCTTAAAAAAAAAAGAAAAGAAAAGAAAAGAAAAAAAAAGGTTGTAATCCACACCTGGTCTTGTGATCTTCATTTTTCTTTTGGGAAGAAGTGGAAGTTTTGTCAGGGAATATGCTTCTGTAGCCGATGTTAGTGGCGTTCCTACTGCACATGTGCCCCTTGGTGGGTGCAGTTTAGCCTCTCCGCCAAAGCATCCTGAATCTTCCTTGTTTCCAGGTGGGTAGCAGCCTTTGCACCTGGCAGGGCGGTCCCCTGTACAGTCCTCTCATCCAAAGTGGCCAATTCGTGAACTGCCTTTGAACCACTCTTTCCAATCACTGCTCTCATCACAGCCCCATTTCTCCAGGCACTCAGACCCTCATCAGCCCCTCAAGACTCCCTCTTGAGGGTTAATTATTCACATGGCCTGGGACCCACAACTGCCAAAGTCCACTCCGTCCCCTCCCCCATGCTGGCAGAATCTGCCCTTTGGACTCAGGTGCCAAGGAGGAGAGAGTAATTGTTACTGGAGTCATTAAAATATTTTCTGTGAAGTAGATGTGAGCTGAAAAAATCAGAAAATATAGAAAAGTGTAAATAAGGAAGTAAAACTATCTGTAAGCCCACTAACCAGAGACAAGGGCTATTAACAATTTAGTGTATTTCTGTCCAGGTTATTTTCCCTGAGTATAACTCAGCATCCCACTAGGTATACAGAAACCCTTCTAAATGTTTAAAACATGGTATTTAATGGTATTTAATGTGAGGAATAGACCAGCTGACAGCCCATGAGAGCCAGTGGTAAGATTCAGAACACCCAGTTAAATGTGAATTTGAGATAAACACAAATAATTTGTTGGTATAAGTATATTGTATGCAATATCTGTTTATCTGACATCCAAGTGCAAGTTTAACTGGGCATCCTGGTTTTGTTTTTTTCTCTGCGTAGGTTTGAATGAGAACCAAAGCAGGCAGTTCTGAGGGTGTGTGGCTCTTCCTCTTCCCACGAGTACACACTCATACACTTGCACACCATGGCAGGGCCCCCTGCAAGTCTTCCTGCAGGGTACTCCCTCTCCTGGGGTCCTGGCCGGGTGTCGACAGAGCACATGAAAGCAAGGCGACCTAGGCCTGGCTAACGAGGACGTGGACAGCCCTGCATTCCAACCCTCACACCTGCTGCGTGGATTTTGCTGATGCCAATCCCCCTGAACCCTGGGGTCCTCCTCAAAAATGGGGCCCACACATGCTTGCCCTGCAGGATCCCGGACAGTCAGTAAAATAGCACAGAAGGAGCCCCAGCCTCACAGCAGGTACGGAATAAATGGATGTTTTCATCATCTCACACCCAGTTTGCACTCATTTGGGAGGGCTGGTCAGGAACCCCACCACCATCAGCTGGGGGTCAGCTGGTGACTGTAGGGCACAGATCTGGGGCCTTCCATGGCTTCAGAGAGGAGTGTTTCCTGCCTCCATGAGTCAATGGAGGCAAGGTGGCCTCCCCCATCCCCTCCCTGCCTCCAACTGCTCTCCACGGCTCCCCTGCTGGCTGAGGCCCGGTTCCCATGACCCAGACTCAACTGCAAGGGCCTGCCCACTTGCTTATTACCATCTCTGCCCCTGCAGGGAAGGAATGTCGTGGGGGACTGGTATGCCCAACACCTCCTGTGCCCTGGGCCCCGGGTCCCAGCTGCTGCTGTGGGGACAGGTCTGGGGGAACCCTGTTCACTTCCTGCCCCTGGCTTCTCCTCATGGAGCCCACCTGGCATGCAGGTGGCACCAGGAGATGCGGGAGTGACCGCTTGACTATGGGAGCCAGGGCTAGATGGGCAAGGCTGCTCCCTGTCTGGCCTCACCTGACAGCTCTGATGCCCTGGGGGCCCAAGTCCTTGTGACCCACCTCCCCTGTGTCTTGCAGTGTATTTCCTCCTCCAATTTCACCCTCTTCCTTCCCTTGCTGGGGCTGTATGGGGCCCTCTCCTAACAATGCCTGCCCACAGGCCCTCTTTCAGGCCCTGCGCAGGGGAGCCAGGTGCTGACGACTGCTCCTGGTGAACCTGGGGGGTGCCTTCCCAGAGGACACAGGAGGAAGCCAGAGAGAAACCTGGAAGAGGAGATGGCCTGCGAGGATGGATCAGCCATGATCCTGCTGAGCCCGATTTTGGGAACAGATGGTGTTGCCTTGACACTCAGATGTCACCATTTCTAACCGGAGTCTAGCAGTCAGAGACCCCTGCCATCCCCAGGCTGAGACCCCTGCCATCCCCAGGCTGCTCCTGAACAAAGGCACCCAAAGTGTCATGTGATTCTTAAGTCGTGTCAGCAAAGGGAGGACGGATGGGCCCCAATGGACAGCCTTGTACATGTTTTCTCCAGTACTAGGTTTTCAGGTTGAGGCTTCCTAGCCTCAGAGAGGCCAATACCTCCAAAGCCTGAGACCTGGCTGGCAGCCTCATGGGCTGTGAAATGTAGATAGTGCTGCTGAAAGGACCTGCTGCATCACAGACGGTAACAGTATGCTCCGTCCACAGAGTCAGGAACAGGCCACGTGTAACCTTGAACCATGGTTCTCTTCTCCTGGGAAAGTCACTAGGGTCCACCTGCCAGGGGGTGGGTCTCCCCAGGCCTGTGCCCTGAGAGCCAGATGTTCTTCCAGGGCCCATGACCTACTGCCCCACCTGAAACTTGACCCAGACTGGAAGGACTTCAGACCCCAAACACTTTCGAGACAAATCACAAAAAGCCATCAGCCAACAAAGGTCCATATAGTCAAAGCTATGGTTTTCCCAGTAGCCATGTATGGACATGAGAGTTGGACCGTAAGAAGGCTGAATGACAAAGCATTGATGCTTTTGAACTGTGGTGTTGGAGAAGACTTTTGAGAGTCCCGTGGACAGCAAGGAGATCAAACCAGTCAATCCTAAAGGAAATCAACCCTGAATATTCATTGGAAGGACTGATGCTGAAGCTGAAGCTCCAATATTTTGGCCACCTGATGGGAAGAGCCGACTTATTGGAAAAGACCCTGATGCTGGGAAAGTTTGAAGGCAAAAAGAGAAGGCAGAAGATAAGATGGTTAGATAGTATCACTGACTCAATAGACCTGAGTCTGAGCAAACTCTGGCAGATAGTGAAGGACAGAGAAGCCCGGTGTGCTGCAATCCACAGGGTCACAAAGAGTTGGACATAATTTAGCAACTGAACAAAAACAAAAAAACCAACTTCTTCAGGTAATGTTCTCACCACTGCGTCTTTGGCACCATCAGGGTTTGTGCTCTGGCTCTGCATTTTAATTCTTTTCTTCTGTCTGTGCTGCAGGTTTTATGGGTGCAAGCCACAAAAGTGAAGTGGGCGTGCCTAGAGCAGGTTAGGCTTCTCCCCACATCTTCCCACAAGTCTCCCCTCCTTTTCCCACCTCTGCTCCTCCAGGAGAAGCTAGGCAGTGCTATGGATTATTTATGTGATTCCCCCAAAGACATGTTGGGGTTCTTATCCCCTATATCTCAGAACATGATCTTATTGGGATTCAGGGTCTTTACAGAGGTGATCAAAAGAAAATGAGGCATGGTAGGCACCATGTCGGGCCTTGCAGGAGGCAAGAAGAAGCCCCTGAAGCAGCCCAAGGAGAAAGCCAAGAAGATGGACGAGATAAGGAGCTCAAGCAGTACAGAAGGAAGGGCAGAAGAAACTCTAGGAGCTAAAAGCGAAGGCTGTGGGGAAAGGCCGCTTGACCACAGGTGGAATTAAGAAATCTGGAAAAAGTAAGTTGTTCCTCGTGCCTGAGGCAATGATGAACCTTCATTCCATTCTTGTTTAAACACCTGGATGTCCTGCCATAACGTCTGTTGCCACCTGATAATAGAATGAAGTGTTGTCTTAGAACCTATTGTCCATTGAATAATAAACTTGTGTGGGGAAAAAAAAAAAAAAGCATATACTGGCTCATTTTGCCTTTAGTACTTCTCAGCCATTCCTAGCCAGCCCAGAATATTCCTGCCAGAGTGTGTTCTTTAGTCTTTGTTCTATCCTGAATTCTACACCACCTGGAATTAACCAATTTATTTGCAAAAAGGGGCTTCTCAGGTGGCACAGTGGTAAAGAATCTGCCTGCCAATGCAGGAGATGCAAGACATAGGGGTTTGATTCCTGGTTGGGAAGATCTCATGGAGGACGAAATGGCAACCTGCTCCAGTATTCTTGTCTGGGAAATTCCACGGACAAGAGAGCCTGGTGGGCTATAGTCCATGCGATTGCAGAGTCAGACACAACTGAGCAACTGAGCACAGCAACATAGCAGCCTTTTTATAAAAAAATGAAAGAAAATGAGGCATTGTGTAGACCCTACCCTGATATGATTGGCATCTTCAAAAGGGAAAATTAGACAGAGACAGACAGCTACAGGGGGAGGCAGTGAGAAGACAGGGGAGAAGACGTCCATGGGACTGGGTGATGCATCTGCCAGCCAAGGATGGCAAGCATGCTGGCAGAGGCCAGGAAGGACCCTCCCCCGGAGACTTTGGAGACAGCGTGGCTCTTTTCATGCCTTGATTTTGGAGTTCTAGTCTCTAGAGCTAAGAGTAAAATTCTGTTGTCCAAGTCCCAATCTGTGGTACCTAGTGTATGAATGTCAGAGTTGGACCAAAAATAAGGCTGAGTGCTGAAAAATGGATGCTTTTGAACTGTGATGTTGGAGAAGACTCTTGAGAGTCCCTTGGATGGCAAGGAGATCCAACCAGTCAATTCTAAAGGAAATAAGCCTTGACTATGTAGTGGACGGACTGTGCTGGAGCTGATGCCCCAATATTTTGGCCACCTGATGCGAAGAGTTCATTCACTGGGAAAGACTCTGATGCTGGGAAAGACTGAAGGTGGGAGGAGAAGGAGGCAACAGAGGCTGAGATGGTTAGCGAACATCAGTGACTCAATGGACATAAGTTTGAGCAAACTCTGGGAGGTAATGAAGGACAGGGGAGCCTGACATACTGCAGTCCATGGGGTCTGAAAGTGAGACAGGACTTAGAGACTGAACAAAAATATTAAGGCAGCCCTAGAAAACAATAGGGGGAGTTAATGCATCAAACATGGGGGAAGAAAACTTTTTAAATAGTCCCTTGATCAAGGGGTAATATTATACCTGATTTTACATTCTCATTTATGAAATGGTTGCACATCAACCAGGACTTTTGAGAAACTGAATATACTTTCTTTTTCATTGTTTATTTTTTAATTTTTTAAGCTTTGTGGTGGGTGCTTGTCTTGGTGCTTGGGCTCTTTTCTAGTTGTGGCATGTAGGCTTAGTTATTCCAGGGCATGTGGGATCTTAGCACCCCAACCAGGGATCAAACCAGCATCCCCTGAATTGGAAGGTGGGTTCTTAAACTTTGGACCTCCAAGTCCCAAGAAACAGTATATTTTCCAAACTCACAAGGTTCGCTTGGTAGAAACTTGTCTCACCAAAGAGACCATCCTTTTGTAGACCAATTTTGTAGACTTGTTTTATCTACATTGTCATTCATTTGGTCTTCTCAGAAATAAGAAACGTATGATTTAAATGTCACAGAAGATGAAAAAAAGTGTGAGGCTAGCTCCTCTCCCAGGTTGGCACCATGGTCCTGCCCGACCTACCTTTGGAAAGCATTTGGAGCCGCAGTGTGAGATTCAGGGGCCTCAGTCCTGTTCAAAAAGCTCCCCTTTGCCGCAGGCAGGCTGCACAGGGGAGACTAGGAAAGTCACCATGATTTCCCTTGTCAGTCTGTGCTGCTGTCTGGTGTGAAAATGAGATGGTGTTTATTGATTCTGGCTGAACACTGGCACTATTTTTAGCAGCTGGACTGGCCTATAGGAGGCCCAGGGGCATCCTCTGCGTGGGGTGGGGGCAGGGCAGGGCCCTCCTGGCAGCCGCCCAGTGGAGCCAAAGGAGGAACAGTACCCACGTGCTCTGGCACCTTCCTCGGCAGCCTGTGCTCTGCGTGAGCGTCCCCCACGTGGGCTGAGTGAGTCACCTTCCTAACTGTGCTTGGCAAACACCTGGAAGGCTGTTGCCCTGGGAACTGAGTAGGGGGAATGGGACCCTGCCAGACTCTGATCCTCTGATCCTGGCTGGTACTGGGCTCTGACCCCCTGGCACCCTGTTGGCCAAGGGCGAGGGTCTGAAGGAAGCATGCCAATTTCTGTCTTCCTCTGCAGGCCCTCGCTGCACATGGAGACCTTGCACCCCTCCTTCAACTGGTCTCATGAAATGGACATAGTCTGAGTCTGAACCAGAGTTCACCTTCATGATGGTGGCTGTGGTCCCCTGGCTGGCATCAGGCCCTGTGGGTGGGGGGGCCGCACTGTCGCCAGGAGGGGACTCAATGTCCCTCCCTAGCGAGAGCTGCCCTTTCCCAGAGGGTGTGGACCACAGGCATTCTGTCCGCCCTCCTCATTTCCTGGCCTAGAGAAGACCTGAGTTAGTCCACGAAGCTGGTAGAGGAGGCCGCCTTCTGCAAAGAAACATAAATGTCAAGCAAGGTGACTGCTGCCTGGGACAGCCTCTAGAGAGGGCGTGGCCTAACCTCCTGCAGATCACAGACTGTCTGTACCAGGGCTTTGAGATCATCGAGGGTGACATGTGTCAAGCCTGTCACTTGGAAAAAGGCTGGGAGGGAGAATCCTTTTAGATAATGTCCTGCAGGACATTGGCTCAGGACCTTGACTGTTCATCCTTTCAAGGACTCAAAAAACAGTGTGAGTGCACTTCCACGTGTATCTGACTTCAATTTATATATTATTATTTTTTAGAAAGTAACAGAAATATTTTATTTTGCTAAATTATTTGTTTGGCTGCCTCAGGTTTTAGTTGCAGCGTGCAGGATCTTTCTTTGATGCGTGGACACTCTAGTTGTGGCACGTGGGCTCAGTAGTTGCAGCCCATGGGCTTTGTTGCTCCACGGCGTGTGGGATCTTAGTTCCCTGACCAGGATCGACCCCTGCATTGCAAGGTGGACTCTTACCCACTGGACCACCAGGGAAGTCCCTCAACTGCTTCCTTGGTGGCTCAGATGGTAAAGAATCTACCCGCAATGGGAGAGACCCGGGTTTGACCCATCGGTTGGGAAGATCTTCTGGAGAAGGGAATGGCAATCCACTCCAGTCTTCTTGCCTGGAGAATCCCATGGACTGAGGAGCCTGGTGGGCTACAGTCCATGGGGCTGCAACGAGTTGGACACAACTTAGCAATAAACACTTTACTGGGATACAACTGGCATAGAGTAAAACTCAGTTCTGCATGAGTTTTGACTCATGTACCCAGTTTTGTTACCACCACACAATCCAGAACAGACGTCTACCACCCCGAACTGCTCCCTAACCCTTTACAGTCAGCCTCTTGCTTCCGCCCTAGCCCCTGGCAACCAGTGACCATTCCAGTCTCCACTGAATGAATTTCCAGAATGCCATCTCAATGGAACCTCCCACTTCCATTGGGAGGATGTGGCTGTTGAATGCGGCATTTCCATGCAGCATAATGCATTTGCGTTGAGTCCATGTTGTTGCATGTACATGTCTGTAGTGCCTTCCTTGTCATCCAGCTGATAGACAGACTGTTGGTTTGTCTCTAGTTTGGGGTGATTATGAATAAAGTTACCATAAACATTTGCATACAAGTTTTGGTGTAAACATTAGTTTTATTTTTAAAATATTTATTTATTTAGCTGCATCAGGTCCTAAAGGGATTCCCAGGTAGCTCAGTGGTAAAGAATCTACCTGCCAGTGCAGGAGACACAGGTTCGATCCCTGGTTGGGAAGATCCCCTGGAGGAAGAAATGGCAACCCACTCCAATATTCTTGCTGGGAAAAATCCAATGGATAGAGGAGTCTGGCAGGCTGTAGTCTGTGGGGCTACAGACAGGCAGACAGGCCTGAGCGTGCATGCACATCGGATCTTAGTTGCTAGCATGTGGGATATTTCATTGTGGTGCGTGGACTCTCTAGTTGCAATGAGGGGGTAGCTGCTTTGCGGCATGTGGATCTTAGTTCCCTGACCAGGGATTAAACCCTAGTCCCCTGCATTGCAAGGTGGATTCTTAACCACTGGGCCACCAAGGAAGTCCCTGTAAACATTTGTTTTTATTTCTTGGCTGAATATCTAAGATCAGACTTGCTAAGTCATTTGGTGAGTCTATATTTAACTTCATCCTGAAAGTAAAAATGAAAGTCACTCGGTCATGTCTGACACTTTGCGACCCCATGGACTGTACAGTCTATGGAATTCTCTAGGCTAGAATATTGGAGTGAATAACCTTTCCCTTCTCCAGGGGATCTTCCCAACCCAAGGATCAAACCCATCAAACCCAGGTCTCCTGCATTGCAGGCTGCCAATCTGGGACTTCCCTGGCAGTCTAGTGGTTAAAATTCTGTACCTCCACTGCAGGGACACTGATTGGAGAACTAAGACCCCACAAGCTGCATGTCACACCAAAAAAAAAAAAAAAAGAGAAAGAGAGAGAGAGACAGACTGCCAACCTGTTCTCCAAAGTGGCTGTAGTATTCTGTGCTCTTGTCAGTGATTTATGCAAACTTCATTTACTTTGCAACCTCACCAGCACTTAGCATTGTGAGTTGTTTATTTTTAAAAATTTTTTATTTATTTTGCTTTTTGGCTATTCTAGGTCAACAATGAAGATTGCTGCTTAACAGAAGAAAAAGTTGCCAAAGAAACAATGCAAATAAATTCGCTGGAATTGCAGGACATGATTTTCCTGATTGAAAGCATGAATCAAGTTTCTCAATAAAACAAGAAACAAGGTGCATCACGTTGAAATTTCAAAACACAAGGGGTTAAAACATTCCAAACATTTATAGAAGAAAAACAGTGGGATATTCAAGGCATCAGAATTTCTCAACAGTGTTACAGTATTAATAATATTGGAAAGAATAGTGGGGGCAATGCCTTCAAAATTCTAAAAAGTTTTACTTGGAATTCTTTATTTATACAAACTATCAAACAAAGGATAGAATAAAGATGCTTGAAAATATGCAACATTTTTAAGAACTAAAAATTACACCCCACATGCATGCTTTCTTAGGAAGCTACTGGAGGGTGTGCTTCACTTGAGTAAGAAAATAAACCTAGAAAGAGAAAGACATAGGACCCAGAACACACTGTATATAGCACAGAAAAATGTAAAGACATTGTCACCGAAGTTGAAGGGCACTCTGAGGAGGACAGCTATGCCACAGCCAAGAAGTCAGCCAGTCCAGATACAAATGGGAGGTCAGGGAGCTCCAGACAGGATGTCTCCACTGGAAAAACAAACGACAAAACAAGACAAGCATGCTTACCTGATGTGCGTGATTTGGTTGGGATGAGTTTTTCAGCTTTGTCGGATTCTAACATGGGGGAAGAAGTGGTCCATGTAGGTGTGTTAGTCACTCAGCTGTGTCTGACTCTGCAGCTCCATGGACTGTAGCCTGCCAGGCTCCTCTGTCCATGGGATTCTCCAGGCAAGAATACTGGAGTGGGTTGCCATGCCCTTCTCCTGGGGATCTTGCCGACCCAGGGATTGAACCCAGGTCTCTCATACTGCAGGCAGATTCTTTACCATCTGAGCCACCAGGGAAGCCCAAGTGGTCCATAGTACATAAAAAATCAAGTGTATAAGAAAAAAAGTCAATAATTAACTTCAGGAAGAACAAAAATTTGCACAAGAAAACAAAGATTATCTTAGTGCTGTAAGAGACTTTCTTGCGGCATTTATGGAGTCATAGTAATGCCAGTCCTAAACATTGGTTTGGCCAAAGATTGTTATATAATTGTGAAGATGGTAAGTAGTGTGGAAGAGTCTGAGAGTGTATGGAGGATGGTGGAGGGTACTTTAATAAGTGAGCTAAAATGGAAAAAAGCAAACAAGAAATAGTGTAGTAATCATGTTAGGTAAAAATGTGAAGGTAAAGATTAAAAAATAAAACAGTTAAGACATGTGAAAGTAACTCAGTGGGGAGGGAATGGGAGATGGGAAGACGTGTGATGGCAAACACAAGCCTTGCAACACTGACTTTTAAAAGAATGTTATAAAAAATAATTTAAAAGGAAGGAATAATCATCTTCATAAAAATTGCAAACTCTCCTCTCAGGAGAAAATCTGAACATTCCCTCTGAGCTGGCTTTAGAAACCCAAACCCAGCTATGTGGACATCAGGGCAGGCACCCTAGGTGGCCTGAGATTTTCCTTTTTGCTGTGTCCGGTGGCTGGATGGCCCTGGCCACTGAGCCAGCTGAAGTCTGAGCACAGGCTTACGTGACTAAGTTAGAGTTGCCTCCTGGCTTTGGCAGGTTTATGGGTTGGTACAGGTGGATTTATGGCTGTGCAGTCAGCCACCCGGTAACAAATGAGGGGTTCCAGCATGTTGGACTGGTGATGCAGACACCTGGGAAAATGGAAACCGTCTACCCAATGCTCTTTTCCCTGCTGTTTTCTGCAGTCTTTTTGTTTTCTTTCCCAGTGGAACCTAAGTGCTGGTATTTAGGCAGCAAAGGAGTTGCCTTTGCTTTAGGGAGCTTCTTTGACCAGACAGAGGTTTCCTATCCTGTTCTGACACTCCTTGGACACGCCTTCTTTGGTAGTGGACAGGAGATTCTCCAGCAGATATCACCCCCATCCCCCAAGGAATTCTTCTGGTCCCTGCTGCCCCAGGGGTGAGCATGGAAGGGAGGGGTAGCCTATTCTCATCCCTTTGCTCAGACCACAAGGTCACATCTGATTTTCGTGTCCAGTTCTGAGATGCCAGAGCCCATCTGTTTAACTCGCGTATGTTTCCTGTGGTTGTCATAACAAATGATACAAATTGGTGGCTTAACCAATGGAAATTTATTTCCTCACAGTTCTGGAGGCCAGAGGTCCAAGATTAAGGTGTGGGCCAGGCTGGCTAGTTTCATCTGAAGGCTTCCTTTCGAACCTGTCTCCTAGCTTCTGGCGGTGACTGCAGTCCCCCGTGTCCTTTGGCCTGTAGATGGCTCACTGAGATCTGCGTCCATCTTCACGCGATCGTCTCCTCCAGGTGTCTCACACACACATTTTCCTCCTTCTGTCTGTGTCTGTGTTTACATTTCTTTTTCCTTTTAAGGACACCAGTTAGATTGGGTTTAGAGCTCATCCTAATCTAGTATGACCTCATGTTAACTTGATTACATCTGCCAAGACCCTGCTTCTAAATAAGGTCACATTCACGGATACTGGGGCTTCAGGGATGGACATATCTCTTAACAGGACACAGTTTAATACTCACTTGGCTGGCTCCACCCTCAACGGCTGCTCAAGACTTCTTGCACTGAAAAACCCCTTCTTCAGCATGCTGGCCCTAGAAGCTACACTCTTGTCACCGTCTCTCTTCCCCTGTCATCGAACTTCTTGCAGATGTCCTTCTCTTTTCCCGTCAGGAGCATATACCCAGCCCACACCTTCTTCCTGTTTATGCTCCTCACCTGTGTCCACTGCATGCCCAGCACAGCTTAGGTCCTCAGTGGTGACCCAGCTCGCCTGTCACTGGCCTTCTCCTTAAGGGCAGGCAGCTGCGACCTCTGCAGAGCTCACTCAGGGGTGGGGCAGACCACCACCAGGAACCTGATCTAAGTCACCCAGCAAGGACGGGTACTTCCAGAGCCACTATTTGGGGTGGGAGCTCCCACTGGGCTGGAAATTGTACCCATTTTCCAATGAATGCCAGGAGGTGCTCCGTCTGAGCTTGCCTTCCAGAACAGGCTTAAGAGCTACACTGCCAAACTCTGGGCTCACTGCTGAGGAGTGTCACCTTTTTCTTTCTTTCTTTCTTTCTTTTTTTCTATTCAAACATTTTAATTTTTTGTTTAAAGACTAATATGGACTGACTCAATGGACATGACTCTGAGCAAACTCCAGGAGAGAGTGAAGGATAGGGAGGCCTAGTGTGCTGGAGCCCGTGGGGTCACAAAGGGTTGGACACGACTTAGCAACTGAACAACTACGACAACACGGACTAATTGGAGAAACCTTATGGTGAATCTATAGAAAGTGAGCGTTATTATTTTAAAACATGTAGTTTTAAATTTCCAAGTACATGTAATTAGAATTAACCTAGCAATTAAAGACAATTTCCAATAAAAAGATATGTTTATGTTAAACTCCCTGTTGTCGCATTGTAAATAGCTATTTTTATAGTCAGTAAGAGTCAGTAAAAAAAGAATGCTTTTCTAAGCAGCTTGTACACATATTGTGGAGTCCTAGTATACTTTATTTAGTAAGAATATTTTTATAGATAGTGAAAAGACAAATTCTAGTCTTATCCTGAATGAATTATCACCAATTTTAAAAAGTACAGACCGTCAGTGTTGGACTTCTCTGGTGGTGCAAAGGCTAGGAATCTGCCTGCCAATGCAGGGAACATGTGTTTGATCCCAGGTGCAGGAAGATTCCATATGCCCTCAAGCCACAGCTACAGAGGCCCACACATTCTAGAGCCTATACTCCACAACCAGAGAAGTTACCAAAACGAGAAGCCTACGCGCTGCAACTAGAGAGTAGCCCCTACACTCTGCAGCTAGAGGAAGCCTGTGCAGAGCACAGAAGATCCAGCGCAGCCAAAGATAAACAAATAAAATCTTAAAAACAGATGAGTGAGGTTAATTACATCAAAACAAAATAATAAGCTGTGTTTATATGGGCTTCCCTGGTAGCTCAGCTGGTAAAGAATCCACCTGCAGTGCAGGAGACCCCAGCTCGATTCCTGGGTCAGGAAGACCCACTGGAGAAGGGAAAGGCTACCCACTCCAGTATTCTGGCCTGGAGAATTCCATGGACTGTATAGTCCATGGGGTCTCAAAGAGCCGGACATGACTGAGGGACTGTCACTTTCATTTTCAATTAATAAAGATAAATATTTATTATTTTCAAATAATAAACTTATCTTAAATAACACTCATCCCACACTCCCACAGAATAAATGACACACAATTTTTGTTGTTTTTACAAAAACAAGACTTTGACATTTTTATAAATCCATAGACAAATAATTCTTAATTAAATCTTGAATGATTTTTGCCATTAATTTAAAGCATGTTGTGTTTTAAGAAGCTGAAAAAGGAAATGGAAAATGTAAATTTCATTTCTGTTGGTTTCATTGTCCCCTTTCTCGCATTGTTTTCAAAATGCAGTGAATAGGATATTCTCAAGGCAATAAAAAATCAGAGATACACGTCAAATGATTTTGGTGGATGATAAAGTTTGGACATTTCTATATAATAAAAGAAATTATTTTCTACCAAAGTTCTGAACTTGAGCTTGCCCTTTGCACCCTCAAAGGTCAGAGGTCAAACCAATGTGCTAGAGACTGAGAGGGGTCATGGAGAGGGCTTCCCAACTGACCAATCGATGCTGGGCAGGCCCCCGGCCTTTGGAAACCTGTTTTTTTCATCTGGAAAGTGGGAATGATGGTTCTTTCCTCCTTGGGTGATTGTAGAAATTAAACAAAATACACAAAATGCTCAGGCTCAGTGTATGGCACAGAATCGGAACTCAGTACACAGTGACTGCTTAGCCATTAAATGTACATTTCCCGTAAGCAGTGGCCTCCTGTGCCCTGCTGTGCATTCAGGGTCAGTTTGTGAGCTGACGGGCACACCTGCCATGACTCGCCTCCTGCAGGGCCTACTCTGGGGCTCCTCCCTGGCCTGTGACAACGGCGCTTCTCTGCGACAATGAAGGCAAACAGGCTGGCACCGTCAGCTGGGCTCAGCTGGGTCCTCCTGGGAAGACCAGTGGGAAGGGGGCAGTTTTCAGAATGCAGGCCCCACGCTGCTCTGATTCCCAGTACAAGGGACTGTGGCTGTGGGGTCAGGTTGATGGAAAGAGCTTAGAACTTGGAACTGGAAGCCCTGGGTAGGGCCTTGGGGGCTGCCAAGTCACACTGTGGACCTATCTGGCCACTCCCCTGCCCAACGCCTGGCACTGGGGCATCCACTGCCTGGAGGGAGCCTCCCTGGGCCTCCATCTTCCTCACCTGCCTCCCATGTGTGTCCCTGATTCTGCGGTCTCTCTGTTCCCCAAGCCAAGTTGGTGTCACGTGGAAGGACGTTCACTCAGGGGTGGGTGGAGATCAGTTTGGTGCATTACTCCTCTTGTGAATGCTTTATTTGTTTAACTGTGATAAAAATACACAAAACATGAATGTACCATTTTGACCATTTTTAATTGTATGGGTCAGTAACATGAAGTCTGTTCACACTGCGGTCCAACCATCGCCATGGCTCCATCTGCGAAACATGTTTATCTTTCCAACCCAAAACTCTGCCCCCATGAACTGCTCACTCTCATACCCATTCCCATCCCCTCTCGCAGTCTCTGGCCCCACCTTCCAGCTTGCTGTACGCATGAGTTTGGCTCTTCTAGGGACCTCGTGTAAGAGGAATCATATTTGCTCGTTCATGGCTGGCTTCTGTTGCTGAGCAGTGACCTCAGGATCCATGTTGCAGCAGCTGACAGAATATCCTTCTTCTTAAGGCTGAATACCATTGCCCTGAATGAAAGAACCACACTCTCCTTGGACTGCATGCCAGTCATCCATCCATGGACACTTGAGGGGCCTCTGCTCTTGGCAACTGTGAGTCATGCTGCTATGAACACAGGGTGTGCAAATATCTGTTTGAGTTCCTGCTTTCAATTTTTCTGAATATATACCCAGGAGTAGAGTTGCTGGATCATATCTCAATTCTATGTTTAATTTTTTGAGGAATCATAAAAGGTTGTATTTTATTTTTTTTTATTAAAGTATAGCTGATTTATAATATCATGTTAATTACAGGTGTACAGCACAGCAATTCATTTCCACACACATATATATCCTTCAGATTCTCTTCCCTTATAAACTATTACAAAATATTGAATTCCCTGTGCTACACGGTAGGTTCTGGTTGCTTATCTATCTAATACACAGTAGGGTGTATATGTTAATTCCAACCTCTTATTTGAATGTTGCATTTTAAAACAGGGATTTAAAAATCAGTGTCGAAAGTAAGACGTCAAGCAGAATGGAGAAAGTGCCTGGATCTTGCCGACCCAGCCAGACACCGGGGCTGGAATTCTGCCCCTCCATAATCATAGCCAAGTTGCTTTCACTTTCCTGAGCCTCACTTTCCTGGCCCATAAAATGGGATTAATGCCATTCACTCGGGTCATGCGGGGTTCTAAGAAATTTTAACTGCATTAGGAATGTTGGAAAGGCTAATGGCTTAGAGCAAGGGTCAAAAAGCCACGCTATGCACCTGTTTGTGCGCCGCCCGAGAGGCAGGAATAGTTTTCACATTTTTTGAGGGTTGTAAAAAGAAACAAAGAAGAATTTGTGTCAGAGTCAAATGTGGCCTGCCGAGCCTAAAACGTGCACTCCCCAGGCCTCTGTGGATGTACCGAAGCCGGAGTACTTGGGTTCAAGGGCAAACTGTGCGACCTTGACCAAGTCCTTCTGTACCTTGGTCTCCTCATCTGTAAAATGGGGATAACAATGCCCATGGCCTGTTGTCTAATCTCCGTGTAGTCTCTGCCATGCTTGCCCCTTCTAGCACCTTCTGTAATGCGTGTCTCCTGTTTTCTCTGTGGTCTGCTTCCCCGCCTAGGATGGAAGGCTCACCTGGGCATGGATGTTGAGATGCTTTGCTTGCTGACATGTCTCTGAACTTTGCAGGGAGCAGGCACTTGGTAGATATTTGCTGAGAGAACTCAGACCCCTGGGGAAATGTGAAAGCCAAACGTTAGCACACGGAGGACATGGACACAGTGCTGGGATGGGTGAGTGCCCAGTGCAGAGTTAGCCCTGAGCGGGCATGTACTTGGGGGAGGGGGTGGTTCTTCCCACAGGGCAGGTTCTCAGGGGTGTCTGCCCTGGGCGCCGGCCCAGCCAAACACAACTTGGTAGAAAAACAGTAGGAAACAGAGTGGAAAAGCTTGCTTCCTGGAGGCTGACACATGGGGTGTGGTGCCAGCAAGTGTGCAGACCAGCCCCATGATCCAAAGCAAACATGGTCACCTCCCTGAAGACCTGCCCGACTGGTCCCCACACCTTCCTGAGGACAGGCGGCGAGATGACAGGTCCTGTTTGCTACAATGTCTTCAAGGAGTTGGAGCCCCTTACCCACTGTAACACCCGGCTTTGCCTTGTTGACCAATGCCTCCACTCCAGTCCCTCAGGTGACCACCCCTCGATCACCCACTGGAAGGCATTGCCTCCATTTGACAGATGAAGCATTGAGGCTCTCAGAGCCAAAGTGATCATCAAACTCATTATGGTGTCGCATTGCTGGGACTTGACCCGGGACGGCATGGCACGGGGTCTTCTACTGTGCAGAGAATGGGTGAACAGAAGATGCACTTAAGAAGGGGGCATTGGAATCACGGACCTTCTGGGGAAGAAGTGGGAAGTCAGACCATCCTTTTGAAAGAACCAAGGATGGGTGGGATGGTTCTCCAGGCTAGGCCTGTGACTGGGGGTAAGGACTAGGGGGCGGGAGGCAGGCACACAGACTCCTCTCGGATGATCCGCAGCAGAAAACCTGCAGACACACGGGCTACCCCACCTCTACAGATGGCTTCCCTGAGGACTGGGGGCTTAGATTTCAAACCTCAAATTCAAGGCGATCTCTGTGAATCTCCATGGCCTTTCATCGTGACCACCGGAAGGATGACTCACCCTCACAAATGTGCTGACCTGATTGTTTTCTCAAAGCCCCCCCCCCCTTTTTTTTTTTTTTT
>SJYF01000457.1:2323764-2340635 GCA_006410515.1 Procapra przewalskii
CTGCTCATTTCGTTGCCACAGTCGTCGCACACTTGTTGGGACCCGCAACCTGTTCAAGCTTTTCCTTCCCTCCTCACAATCCGTAAAGTGGATGGTTTTACTCCAGTTTTAAAGGTGAGGAAATTGTTAACTGTGGGAAGTTTGGAGACCACTGGGAAATGACAGCCGGCAGGGGCCAAGCAGGGTCTTCCCGGCCGTCTGACCCCGTGACCCCGTGGAGGCCGCCTGCCATGGAGGACGAGGACCACTGGCCTGGCGCCTGAGGCTTCGGGGCTCTCCGCCGGGGACATCTCCACCCGTCCAGCCGTCCACCCACTCCCTGGTCAAGCGGTCGCTGGGGCAGGAACCGCCCTGATTTCTGATTTCGGTGAGGATGGTTTCTGGTTTTTACCCATCTCCAAGGGACCCAGTTTTCTACCCAATCCACTGACAAGTCCTAGATGCCCTTTGAAGGCAGCGCAGGGGGCGAGAGAGTGACCAGAGTTGTCCTTCCCCTCCCAGTCCTGGCCACCAAGAGAAAAGCAGACTCATGTCACCTGCACAAGATCAAACTATACAACTCACACCTGTTGGGGCAGAGGCCAAGCTCCCTCACTCTGGACGGCTGCCCTCGCTGCTCCTTGGCAGCCTGGATGAGCCAGACCTAAGGTGTTAGCAAGTCCAAACAAAGGCCGTTACTGTCAGGAGGGCCAGCCTGGATGCCCCCACGTGAGAAGGCAAGAGAAGGAAATGTTCCAGAACAGATCCAGGAAGCACTGGCCAGGCTGGGTGTCCTCTGCTGTGGAAATGCTGGCCTGGCCGCCCCTTGCTTCTCCCTCCCTGTTCCCTCGTGATGACTTGCTTTTGGATAACCTAGCACGTGGCTCACTCTCTGGGCCGCCTGATGCTTGTTTGTGTTATTCTAAGAAGCAGATTGCTGGTTCATGCCCCAGCCTCTTGTGGGTGTGTCTGGGTCAGGATCCTCTTGATCTTCTGAGTCACAGGTTAGACCCATTTTGCAGATAAGGAATCAGAGGCTCTGAGAGGTAAGCTCACCTGCCCCAGCTTGTAACTTGGGCTCAGGGATCAGAGCCCAGTACTCATCTTTCCAGCAGTGTAGGCAAGTTGCCCAAGTCAGAGGAGCCTGGGGTTTGAGGCGGCCTGGGTGGTGAACGTAAAGATCACGGCAGAGCCCTGTGCTCCCAGGAGCTCAGAATCTGGGATCCAGACATGCAAGGGGGTCATTTTCTAAACTAGGGGCAGGGCACAGTTACTAAATAGCTGTGGGCATAGCACAGGGTGGGAGAGAGACAGGTCTGACTATTCGGGTTCCCAAAAGACACCTGAAGCTGAAGCTCCAACACTTTGGCCACCTGATGTGAAGAGCCGACTCACTGGAAAAGACCCTGATGCTGGGAAGGACTGAGGGCAGGAGGAGAAGGGGGAGATAAAGGATGAGATGGTTGGATGGCATCACCGACTTCATGGACATGAGTTTGAGCAAGCTCCGGGAGATGGTGAAGGACAGGGGAGACAGGCGCGGTGCAGTCCACGGGGGTCACAAAGAGTCTGAGTGACCGAACAGCAACACAGAAGATGCCTCGTTGCGAGCAGGGTGGGGGTTTGCTGGGTGACCATACGTGGAAGGGCTTCCCTGGTGGCTCAGATGGTAAAGCGTCTGCCTACAATGCAGGAGACTCGGGTTCGATCCCTGAGTCGGGAAGATCCCCTGGGGAAGGAAATGGCAACCGACTCCAGTATTCTTGCCTGGAGAATCTCATGGAAGGAAGAGCCTGGTGGGCTATAGTCCATGGGGTCGCAAGAGTCGGAAATGACTGAGCGACTTCACTTCTTATGTGGAAGGGGCTCCCCGACCCAGGGAAGAGCCAGGCAAAGACAGAGTGGTGGGATGCGGCAGGGCCGGGGGCCAGCTTGTGAGCCACGGGATGAAGTCCAACAGTGATTCGAGTGGTGATGGGATTGGACTCACATTCCAGAGAGTTCTCCAGAGGCTGTGGTGGGGCTTTGAGGAGACAGAGTGGATGAAGGGAGAGAGACATTCAGGGAAGTTCTGGTCGCTGGCTGGTGCCTTCACAGATGGTGGGAGGCACCAGGTGTACAGGCAGGTGCTCATCTCTCCAGGGGAATCACCAGGCAACGGGGTGGGTGCCAGATGTCCCTCCAGGAGGGTCCACTGCCCATCTGGTCCTGGGCCCTAGACCCTGAGCCGAGAGCAGAGGCTCCTGAGATGGACCCTGCTTTCCTTCTGGGGCCCTGGAGGCTGTGGGACTTTCCAGCCACGGAAAAGGCCCAGGTGTGGGACCCTCAGCTTCTCAGGATGGCCCTGGCCTCCTCACATGCCTTTCTTCCTCCACTTGCCCCTCCTTTCCTTCTGCACCCAGAGAAACTGGCTCTTCTGGTTCCGTAGGGCTAGGTGATTGAAGTTCAGGGACTAGGAATCTAAAGTTGACCTTGAGGTCTTCTTACTCACTGTCAGGGTCCTGCTCACCTCAGCTCCGTGGGCAGGAGCTTTCCCGTCTTCTGTTCTCTCTTCCCTGTGTACTCAGGTTTCAAATGACACACAGCATTTGCCATGTGGGGAAGGTGTTTCTGCTCTTAGTTTTATAGACAGGGAACTGAGGCGGAGTCTGGCTGAGTAGCTAGACCCCAGTCAGTGGCTGAGCCACTGAGTCTGAGCAGGGCTCAGGAACCTGGGGTGGACCGGCTGTCCTGGGGTTCGGATGTTCTGGGGTTTCTTCCCCCACCCTCTGCCTTTACTGAGCCATCTTCCCACATAAGCCGTTGCAGGAGGCAGTGTCAAGGCACACATGACCACAATGAAAACCAGAGACATCATTGGCCTCCTCAGACTCACAAGAGCTACAGACACAGTTGACGCATCTTTGGTTGCTGGGAAGTTCTAGGGTGTTCTTTGTGGAACACTGGAGGCATGTCTGGAAGCTCAGAAACCAGCAATGGAAGGAGGTGAATCCATAGGGTAGAATGGGCATTTCAAAGTGGGCTGTCCTGGCTGATCCCTCACCCACAAATATGCCTATTCAGGTTTGATTCAAGGATTCACCCCACCTTTTAAAATTTAAAGACATGGGAGATGGACAATGATAGCTTTGTGGACCTATATCATTGCTTCAGCATTTAGGCTACTGTGTATTTGGAGGAAAAAACAAAAAACAAAAACAGGACAGTCTGGTGCTTAGAGCCCTAGGCTGGGCAGCTGGAATATGCAGCCTGAGTAGGGGGGGTTGGGGGGATGTGGGGGTTTCTCAAACCTCCAAGCTGTTCCCACCTCCCCACATACTCACACAGGCTCACTTGAGACCCAAAGGAAAGTGCTGACCTCAGCTAGAAAACATAATCACTTGTTCAAAAAGAAGGAATAACCAACAAAGAGCCAAGCAAACAGCCCCAGAGACCCTCCAATCCATCCCTGAATAAAGACAGCCAGTGGAGAGTTAAGTCAACCCCGGCCCTAACCCCAAACAGCTTCCCAGATTCCACTGCCCTCTTCCCATGGGGAGCAGAGGAATCTGGCTTTCTAAAGTTCTGATCTGGCAAACTGACTAAGCTACACCTGGAGGTGAAAGACAGGGAAGCCTGGCGTGCTGCAGTCCATGGGGCTGCAATGAGTTGGACATGACTGAGCGACTGAACAACAACGCCAGGAGAGGCCACAATCTAGCTAGTATCCCCCAAACATCTATGGGACACGGGTTCTCTCTGACTCAAGATTTAGCCCCCGGCGGTCAGGCCACCACCCCTCCATGTCTCTGGAGAGCCCACCTCCCTTTCCTGTGCGGCCTTTGGCCTCGGCACCTAGTTGCTGGCCCGTTACCTCCCCCTTCTCCGGGTTCTGCTATCTGCATAGGAGAGCAGAGGCCACCAGGCTCTGAGCGGGTGCTGCCACCCACATTGCATCCTCCTGGCTGGCGTGAGTCACAGGCCCAGCAGCTTCCAGGCATGCACACTAGACTCCTCCTGGGACGCGGGACGAAGGGGAGTGGATTCAGAAGGGAACAATTGCAGCTATTTTGGCAAAGAATCCAGTGCACAGGGATGTCTGCCTTCAATCTTTGCAGCAAACCCATGAGTCAGGTGGGAAAACTGAGGCACAGAGAGGTCAAGTTCTTTGTTGCTGCTGAGAACTGGCAGAGCTGGGACATCAACAGAGGTCTGGGTTCTGGCTCCCTACATGTGCCGGGGACTCCACGACATGCCCTGCTTCTCATCCCCAGCGCTCAGCCCCCCTCACTGCCTGGTCACTGTAGCCCACCCCCAGGCACTTGGAAACAGAGAGGGGTGGAATGGATCTGTGCCTGGCTGCCTGGGAACAGTGGCCGTTCTTGTCTCCACCTCCCCTCTCTCCCTCTGCAAGAGGAGGCCTTCTCACCCGGTGCCTGGCTGTAGGGTTGCAGAGGGACTGTTCCCTCAGTGGCCTTCGTCAGAACCCATCGGTGTGTACATTAGGCTCATAAATAATCCAGGCTGGCAATTATCCAGGGAGGAAGCGAACCTCTGCGCTCACAGCCAGGGCAGGCTACGACAAGAACCAGGTGAGTTATTTGTGCAGATGGAGCAGCTGGGAGGCAGCGATTCATGAAGCTGTGCAGCCCTCCCTGCCTCTCAGGTGTTCTTGGGACCTCTCTTGTCCTGCAGAAGCTGCGTGCCTGGACCCTGGGAGTGGTCCCAGGGGCTGTGAGCAGCCCCTCAACACTCTCCTGCCTTGGCAGCCCCCCCTCCTGGCTGGAGGATGGGGGCAGAGAAGGCCAGCCTCCCTTTCGGCCAGAGGCAGCTCAGCTGCATTTCTACAGCAGCCACCTCATTCAGGTTCAGTTCAGTGCAGTCGCTCAGTGTGTCTGACTCTGCTCAAACTCATGTCCATGAAGTCAGTGATGCCATCCAACCATCTCATCCTCTGTCATCCCCTTCTCCTCCTGCCTTCAATCTTTCCCAGCATCAGGGTCTTTTCCAGTGAGTCAGTTCTTTGCATCAGGTGGCCCAAGTATTGGAGCTTCAGCTTCAGCATCAGTCCTTCTGATGAATATTCGGGACTGGTTTCCTTTAGGATGGACTGGTTTGATTTCCTTTCATACCAAGGGACTCTCAAGAGTTTTCTCCAACACCACAGCAAAGAACTGAGACCGCCTCAGGCACAGACTCTGACGAGCTGAACCCCAGTAGCCTCCAGCAGGAGGCACCCTCCAGGCTCCTTGTCATGGGACAAAAACAGCCCCTCCCTGTTGGGGGCTCGGCTGATGGGTCCTTCTGTTGCTTGCAGCCCAGTGTATCCTAACCCGCAGGGGAAGTGACTGGCAAGGATCCTGCATGTTTTCCTTCCTGTCCACTTAATTGGGCCCAAGCTCTGGGCCTTCCATTGCCCTGGGCACCACCTTTGTGGTTTCCTACCTTGTCCACTTCTTACGCTTCCCGAATTAGCCGTCTAGAAGCAGGACTGCTCTCCTCCCATTGCCCACCATCATCTCTAACAAACACGGGGGCTTCCCTGGTGGTAAAGAACCCACCTGCCAATGCAGGAGATGTGGGTTCCATCCCCGATCTGGGAAGATCCCACATGCGGAGGAGCAATAAAGCCCAGGCACTGTAACCACTGAGCCTTGGCTCTAGGGCCCGGGAGCCACAGCTACTGAAGCCCACACACCCTAGAACCTGTGCCCCGCGACTAGAGAGCAGCCCCTACTTGCCACAGCGAGAGAAACCCCCCACAGCGAAGACCCAGCACAGGCAAAAATAAATAAAATTATTTTTAAAAATCACCTGTTTAAGAAAAAGGTGATTTTTTTTTTTAATGGGGAAAGAGAAAAGAAACTGCAGACTCAAGTGTAGCACGGCTCATCTATGTCATACCTGTGGTAACCCTCACAGTAGTTTCAGCTCGTGATATTCTGCAGACTTATGTGCCCTTAAACCTTTGGGTAGAGCTATTGACTCCTGTGCGAACATTTCTCATTCTCAAGCCCAATCTGAAATCTACTTCTTCCATTAGCAGGGATCTACCCCGTTGATGTATAACAGGTTCCCCCACCCAGATGGTGCTCACCCGGCCAGGTACCCTCCCTGTCTCTCAGGGGTGCAAGGATGCCTTAGAAGGAATTCTGAGTGGCGGAGGGAGGGGTATGGGGGTGCCATCATGCAGATGCCCCGTGACTCTGGGTACATTACCTGACCTCACTCTCATGCTTCCTCGTCTCTAAAACAGGTGCTTCCCTGCTAGGGGTGTTGGGAGGATTGCACGAGTGTGTTCATGTGCAGAGTACACAGATCGAAGCTACTAGTGGCTACTAAACATTATAAGGGGCGTCCCAGGTGGTGCTAGTGGTAAAGAGCCCACCCGCCAATGCAGGTAGACGTAAGTAAGAGACCTGGGTTTGATCCCTGGGTCGAGATGATCCCCTGGGAGAGGGCCTGGCAACCCTTTCCAGTATTCTTGCCTGGAGAATCCCCATTGGACAGAGGAGCTGGCAGCTTACAGTCCATAGGGTCACACAAAGTTGGACACGACTGAAGCAACTTAGCACGAACCATGCAAATATTATAAGGTTTTCCTCTTTAAATGTCAGAGCCCTGTCTCTATGATCCCTTGGACCTCCCCAGCCCTTTACATGCATTATATTTACAGGTACATTTTTTTCTTCTCTTCCAGTAGTGGGCAGATGCTTAGGAGCAGTGTTCTTGGGTTCAGTCAGTGCCTGGAAGAGAGACACTCAATCCATGTTGCTTTTTCAGGCCATTACCTACTCCTTCCTTCCACCCCTGCTTCCTTTTTCTTACTCTTTCATTCGTTCACTTCATCCATGCATTCATCCATGCAGTCAAGCAGTCATGCACTCATACATCGCGTTTATCAAACACCTGAAGTATGCCAGGAAATCCAACGAGCTTTCATCCAGAACTCTCCCATCCAGATCGCATTAGGAAGTTGTTTTCATCTTTGTCAAATTGTTGGAGAATAACCAGCAGGAACGAAGTTGAGCTAACATTACAACAATGAGTGTACCCTGCTCATCATCCTCCCACTTCTGATCAAAGGGCCGCTGTGTGGGGGGTGACTGCTCCGCAGCCTCTTGGCCGTCCTCCCCTGCCCCCACTCCCACCCCCGTCCCCGTCTGGAGGACTCCAGGAACCCACTTACACCCTGAGTCCTCCTCTGGAGAACGTGTGAACTGGGGCCTGTGCCACCGGATGATGTGACATAGAGACCCCTTCTGGAAGACAACCAGACACAACCAGAGCCCCTGTAAGGACAGAGCACAGTTGCTTTGAACTTCTTGTTTTGAGATCAACTGCGGTTTCAAAGGCACAGCAGAGGTCCTCCTCCGAGGCGGGGGTGTGGCCCACACCTGTAACAACCTTCTTCACGGCTGGTGACTGGGCGGTGACCCAGAATCTGCCCCCTCCCAGACAGGACTCTGCCCTGTGTGTCTCTGTGACACCACGAATCCTCTGCCCAGCCAGCATCCTGGTCTTGCGTCCCTTCGGCCTCAACATCTTTCCAGTGACGTTTGCTCCCCGGGGCATGTTTACTGCCCAGAGTTGGCAGAGTGAGTTAATTATAGTAAATTATAAAATGGCCCTTAAGTGGCTTGCCCTCAGTTGGTGAGCCAGTGGGGGAGAGTGGATGTTCTTAGCAGAAGCTCAGTTGAGAGAAAATGAAGGTGGTGGGGGAGGGGAGGCAGTAAAATTTTAATTGGATTTAATAAATGAGTGGTGAGTGGTTAGTCCTCTTCCCAGAAAGAGGGACTATTTTGGTTTGCCTTGATCAGTTGATTGGAACTTGCAAGAAGAATAATCACCATATACTGAGTTATTACTATATACTAGAATTTTTAAACATTTCATTATTCACTATTTTAAATTCCTAATAAGTTGGGGGTTATCTGCATCATAGAGAAGACAAAGGGGACCTCTGTTGTTTGTCATCAGAAGGTGGGAGTCGTCTTCCTCCGGAGAGCATCCCATCTCCACTGGCAGCTCTGGGTTTTGGGAGGTGTCACCCCCACCCCCACCCCAAGGTGGCCATATGGCCCTGGAGAATGGATCTGGGCCCTGAACGGGAAGCCATGAGTCCAGGCCTGTCACCTTGGACAGAGCCAATCTGTGACTGTTACCTTTCAACCTTCAATGGCCTCAGGGTGTTGGATGTAGATTTGAATAAATACATTTAAATAGGTTCTGGCTGGATTGTTCAGCATCTCAGAGGAGTTGGAAGAATGATAAAAAGGAAGCCCTTTGGTCACTTACAAAGAAGTTGAAGTAGATTCTGATATGCACTAGAATTATTAAGTGCCAAATGAGGGGCACTTCAATAAGAAAACCCAGCCAGAACTGACTTAATCGGAAATTCTTACTGCTCACACGGCAGGAAGAACTGTCATCTTGTAGAACCCAGCCTAGAGGTAGGAGGTCATTTTGGGGCTCAGCAATCTGCACGGGGACCAGGGTGGTCCTGCATCACCATACTTGGGTGGGCTTGTTCTTTCTGGCGAGATCCCCTCTCTCATTGCTGAGACAGCTGCTACCTGTGCCTGGCATCAGAAGCAGACAATAATATTCAGGGTGGAAGAGGAAGTCTTCTTCCTGGGTTCCTTTTATACAGAGAAACATCCTCCCAGAAGCCTCTGGGGGAGACCTTTCTTTATGTCTCATGGGCCAGAACTGATCACCTGCACATGCCTGCTTATTTATTAATTTTAGACAGACCTGAGTTTCTAGAGCAGGTTTGGGTTCACAGTGAAACTGAAGGGAAGGTACAGACATTTCCTACAGACCTCTGCCTCCACCGATGCACAGCCTCCCCCATTATCCACACTGCAACAAGAGGCATGCCTTTGCCACCATCCGTGAACCTACGTGGGCTGCCCTGGTGGCTCAGTGGTAAAGAATCCACCCACAATGCAGGAGCCACAGGAGACCCAGGTTCGATTGCTGGTCAGGAAGATCCCCTGGAGAAGGGAATGGCAAACCACTCCAGTATTCTTGCCTGGAGAATTCATGGACAGGAGCCTGGCAAGCCACAGTCCATGGGGTGGCAAAGAGTCGGACATGACTGAGGGACTAACACTTTCATTTTCATTTTCTATGCATCTACAAGGACATGTTGGTTTAAAAATATAGTCACAACCTAAAAGTTGAGAGTTATGTTTTCAGTTCAGTTAAATTGCTCAGTTGTGTCCGACTTTGTGACCCCATGAATCGCAGCACGCCAGGCCTCCCTGTTCATCACCATCTCCCGGTGTTCACTCAGACTCACGTCCATCGAGTCCGTGATGCCAGCCAGCCATCTCATCCTCTGTCATCCCCTTCTCCTCCTGCCCCCAATCCCTCCCAGCATCAGAGTCTTTTCCAATGAGTCAACTCTTCGCATGAGGTGGCCAAAGTACTGGAGTNNNNCCAGGGCTGATCTCCTTCAGAACGGACTGGTTGGATCTCCTTGCAGTCCAAGGGACTCTCAAGAGTCTTCTCCAACACCGCAGTTCAAAAGCATCAATTCTTCGGTGCTCAGCCTTCTTTATGGTCCAACTCTCACATCCATACATGACCACAGGAAAAACCATAGCCTTGACTAGACGGACCTTAGTCGACAAAGTAATATCTCTGCTTTTGAATATGCTATCTAGGTTGGTCATAACTTTCCTTCCAAGGAGTAAGCGTCTTCTAATTTCATGGCTGGAGTCACCATCTGTTCCCATTACTCGGTGGGAATTTTTAGAACTTCAAGCCTGGGAAGCAGTATCTCAAATAAACGCTGAGAGAACGACTCTGAGGAGAGGAAGGGAGGAGCCAGTTTACACAGAAGTGTCACAACAAAGAACAGGTAGCCTGAACATTAAGAGATTATTGTTAATTAAAGGAAACCAGATATCCCAGGTTAAGGAATTTAGCACTTGTCTCTGTATGGAAGATGCAAGAGCCTGGGCCCACTGAAATCATTCCTTTTATATGCATTTCAGCTATACTGTGTTTTTCTCCATCCTGAGCTCCCCTTGGGCTCACTATGGGGAGTGGCTACAATCTGATAGCTGTTAGATCACAAGTATTCTTCTCCTTCCTGTGGCATACCTGTTTACTGATATTTTTATTTCTCAGAGAGAATAGAAAATCCAACATACATGGCCCTGTTTTCCAGGTTCAACAATGATCAAGACTGCCACGCTGAATAAAGCATCTCCTTTCTTTATTCTTCTCCTCAATGAAGTATCTGAAAGTAACCCAGACATTATGTCATTTCACCCCTCATATAGTTCAGTATTCTATTCACAGCAATGCAAAAACTTTTGAACAATTTTCTTACATAACCAAATGCCATTTCCACGATTAACAAAGTTAATGCTGATCTCTGGGTATTATCTGAAAATGAGCCGTATTCAAAAGTTCCTAGTTGTCTTAAATATGTCTTTATCCGGTTTAATGGGTGAGTTGGGATTCTAATGAGGCTTGTCCATTCCATTAGGTTGTAAGGTCTCTTCAGTTCAGTTGCTCAGTCGTGTCCGACTGTTTATGACCCCATGGTCTGCAGCATGCCAGGCTTCCCTGTCCATCACCAACTCCTGGAGCCTGCTCAAACCTATGTCCATTGAATCGGTGATGCCATCTAGCCATCTCATCCTCTGTCGTCCCCTTCTCCTCCTGCCTTTAGTCTTTCCCAGCATCAGGGTCTTTTCAAATGAGTCAGTTCTTCGCATCAGGTGGCCAAAGTATTAGAGTTTCAGGTTTAGCATCAGTCCTTCCAACAAATATTCAGGGTTGATTTACTTTAGGATTGACTGGTTTGATCTCCCTGTAGTCCAAGGAACTCTCAAGAGTCTTTTTCAGCATCACACTTCAAAAGCATCAATTCATTATTGCTCAGCTTTCTTTATGGTCCAACTCTCACATCCATACATGACCACGGGAAAAACCGCAGCTTTGGCTATGCAGACCTTTGTCAGCAAAGTAATATCTCTACATTTTAATATGCTGTCTAGTTTGGTCATAGCTTTTTTTCCAAGAAGCAAGTGTCTTTTAAAAAATTTCATGGCTGCAGTCACCATCTACAGTGATTTTGGAGCCCAAGAAAATAGTCTGTCACTGTTTCCATTGTTTCCCCATCTATTTGCCATGAAGTGATGGGACCAGTTGCCATGATCTTCGTTTTCTGAATGTTGAGTTTTAAGGCAGCTTCTTCACTCTCCTCTTTCTCTTTCATCAAGAGGCTCTTTTGCTCTTTTTAGCTTTCTGCCATAGGGTGGTATCATCTGCTTATCTGGGGTTGTGTCTCTTTTAATCTAAAGAGACTCTTCCCTTGCTTAAAACAAGACATTGACTTGAAGAAACTGGTGGATTGACCTGTTTCTATATTCTAATATCCCATATTTTGGAATTATCTATTTATTTCCTCATTATGTCATTTAACTTCTTCCTTTAGCTTTCATATTGCCTGCAAATGGAATTTGGCTCTGCAAACTTGATTAAGTTTGTGTTCACATCTTTGGCAATATTTCCAGGTGACGGTGTCTTTTTGTACTGTGTGACATGGAAAGCATAGATCGTCTTTTCCTGGTTTTGCTAAAGTTAAGCCAGATTGGTGGACTCAGGAAGCAGCAGCTTGGTCTCACCATAGTTACCAGGTCACTCAGGGCCAGTCACCGTAGAATTCATTGTCCAAATCAGGATATTTTTTCAAGACTAGAATGGGTGGTAAAAAATTGAAGTTGCATATTTTTAAACACTTAAGCATAGACTGGAGGTTTACTTTTATATTTGTATACCTACAAAATAATTTTTTTAGATTTATTTATTTAGTTGCTCTGAGTGCTCTGCATGCAGCTTTCTCTAGCTGTGGCGAGTGAGGGTTACGCTTCCTTGCGGGGTGCCGGCTTCTCATTACAGTGGCTTCTCTTGGTGCAGAGCGCAGGCTCGATAGTTGTGGCGGACGGGCATTGCTTCTCCACAGCGCATGGGACCTTCCTGGATCATGGACTGAACCTTCATCTCCAGGCATTGGCAGGTGGATTCTTTACCACAGAGCCACCAGGGAAATCCTCTGCAAAACAATTTTATTCAAATTGATCTGTACATTCAATACATTCCCAGTCATAAACTTAGCAGGCTTTTTTTTTTTTTTGGTAGAAATTGAGAAGCCAGATCTAAAATTCATACGAAAATGTGAAGAACCTAAAACATTCAAACCTGGAGAAGGAAATGGCAACCCACTTTAGTATTCTTGCCTGGAAAAATCCCACGGAGAGAGAAGCCTGGAGGGCTGCAGTCCATGGGGTAGCAAAGAGTTGGACATGACTGAGTGACTAACACACTAACATACAAAACAGTCTAAACTACTTGGAAAAGAACAATGAGAGGATTTACACTGCCTGACCTCAAGGTTTATTATAAAGCTATAGCAGTCAAGGCATCAAGATGGACATCAAGATGGTATTGGCTTCAAGATGGACAACAGAGCAATGGAATCCAGAAATAGAGCAATATTTGTGTAGTTCTACTACAAAATCTTATTTTGAATTGCACACAAATTTAACCCAAAATGGATAATCTAGTGTAAAACCAAAAAGCTGTTTAAAAGACATATAAGGAAACCTTAGGGACTTTGGGTTAGGCAGAGGACTGTTTTTAACTACAACATCAAAATCATGGCCTGTGCAAGAAAAAATGGACAGATTGGACTCATCAAAATTGAGATCTCCTCTTTGGAAGACACCATTAAGGAAATGAATATAGGTCACAGGTTGGAGAAAATACTGGACTGTATCCAGTATATGGAAAGGGCTACCAAAACTTGATAATAAGAAAACAAAGAGCCCATTTGTTTTTTTTTTTTTAAGAGCAAATCATTTAAAAAGGTACATAATGAAGGAAGATATTCGAATGGCAAACAAGTACAGGAAAAGATGTTCTTCAAGAGCGTCAGTCATTAAGGAAATGCAGATTAAGATTACAATGGAGGATCACTACACACAGGCCAGAATGACTACAGTTAATCAGACCGCCACACCGAGGTTTGGCAAGAGGGTGCCAACCCTCAGGATGGCTGCTAGGAATGCAAAATGGTACAATCACTTTGGAAGACTGATAGTTTCTTAGAAAGTTAAACATACACCCAACAGATGACTTAGGCATTCCTCTTCTAGGCATTTATCAAAAGAAATGAAATCACGTGTCCATGGGAAGATTTTTGCACAAATGTTCACAGCAACATTTGGCTTTACTTGTAAAACCAAACAAGGATACAACCTGTGTCCATCAGCAGGTAAGATGGATAAACCAATTGTAGTCTCTCCATTCAGTGGAACGATGGGTGTATTCACTGTCTTGATTGAGATGATGGTTCCACTGTGGGAACCCAAGTCAAAAGATATCACATTGTATAAATTAAATACGTAGTTTGTTACATGGCCATTATACCTCAAGAAAATTGTTTTAAAACATTTAAAAATGCATTCAAGACTGGTGGTTATTAAGGGGCAGGATTCAAGGAAGGGGAACAGGGCAAGTTTAGAGGTTTTGTGCTTGGGCTTCCATCCAGAGAATATTTCTTTCATCAGTTCAGTTCAGTTCAGTCTCTCTGTCATGTCCTACTCTTTGTGACCCCATGAAGCACAGCACGCCAGGCCTCCCTGTCCATCACCAACTCCTAGAGTTCACTCAAACTCATGTCCATTGAGTTGGTGGTGCCATCCAGCCATCTCATCCTCGGTCATCCCCTTCTCCTCCTCCCCACAATCCCTCCCAGCATCAGAGTCTTTTGCAATGAGTCAACTCTTCGCATGACGTGGCCAAAGTACTGGAGTTTCAGCTTTAGCATCAGTCCTTCCAATGAACACCCAGGACTGATCTCCTTTAGAATGGACTGGTTGGATCTCCTTGCAGTCCAAGGGACTCTCNNNNAACACCACAGTTCAAAAGCATCAATTCTTTGGCGCTCAGCTTTCTTCACAGTCCAATTCTCACATCCATACATGACCACAGGAAAAACCATAGCCTTGACTAGATGGACCTCTGTTGGCAATAATGTTTCTGCTTTTGAATATGCTATCTAGGTTGGTCGTAACTTTCCCTCCAAGGAGTAAGCATCTTTTAATTTCAAGGCTACAGTCACCATCTGCAGTGATTTTGGAGCCTCCCCAAAATAAAATCTGACACTGTTTCTCCATCTATTTCCCATGAAGTGATGGGACTGGATGCCATGATCTTCGTTTTCTGAATGTTGAGCTTTAAGCCAACTTTTTCACTCTCCTCTTTCACTTTCATCAAGAGGCTTTTTAGTTCTTCTTCACTTTATGCCATAAGGGTGTTATCTGCATATCTGAGGTTATTGATATTTCTCCCGGCAATCTTGATTCCAGCTTGTGCTTCTTCCAGCCCAGTGTTTCTCATGATGTACTCTGCATAGAAGTTAAATAAGCAGGGTGACAATATACAGCCTTGACTTACTCCTTTTCCTATTTGGAACCAGTCTGTTGTTCCATGTCCAGTTCAAACTGTTGATTCCTGACCTGCATATAGGTTTCTCAAGAGGCAGATCAGGTGGTCTGGTATTCCCATCTCTTTCAGAATTTTCCACAGTTTATTGTGATCCACACAGTCAAAGGCTTTGGCATAGTCAATAAAGCAGAAATAGATGTTTTCCTGGAACACTCTTGCTTTTTCTATGATGCAGCAGATTTTGGCAATTTGATCTCTGGTTCCTCTGCCTTTTCTAAAACCAGCTTGAACATCTGGAAGCTCATGGTTTACGTACTGCTGAAGCCTGGCTTGGAGAATTTTGAGCATTACTTTACTAGCATGTGAGATGAGTGCAATTGTGCAGTAGTTTGAGTATTCTTTGGCATTGCCTTTCTTCGGGATTGTAATGAAAACGACCTTTCCAGTACTGAGGCCACTGCTGAGTTTTCCAAATTTGCTGGCATATTGAGTGCAGCATTTTCACAGCATCAAATAGTTTTCTAAGACAAAATATAGGTGTGTGGGGGTCTGTGTGTATTTGTGTGTATGATGCTTTTGAAAGTTTTCTCCAAGTTATCTGCTGAAAATATAGGCTTTCTCAGTTTTATTCCACTCCAATAGCTATTGATATCTATTTATCCATCCATGCATGCACTCACCTATCTATCCATCTATCTATCTATCTATCTATCTATCTATCTATCTATCTATTTATCTATCTAACTACCTACATCTCCAACTAATATATGAGCTCCATCAAAAATTCACTCCATAATGGAAATATTCCAAGGAGCCATTTCAGAATTCCAAAGTCCTTCTGATACACCATTTGGGCAGACATCTAGCAATTTTTTGAGTTCTTGTCTTTCATCTGAAGTGATATATTTAAATAGTCTTTCTGTTTCCAATCTTGTTTTTAATAGTTATAATAATTTGCCATAAAACTTCAAAATAAGTTTTTGAGAATCTATTTGTTGGATAGCTTGGTTAAAGATTTTGAACAAAAGGCAGCCAAAATCCAGAGGACACAATCACAGACTCAAATCTAGTACCACTGAAGTCACTTGGATTTATTTGCAAAGGCTATGCATTTATAAAATCTGAGCATATATGGATGTCAAAGGGAGAAAGTTCGTACAGCCCTGATTAAACACTTCTTTTCTGTAATCTATATTAGCTTTGTTACAGAAATTTTGTAGCTCAGTTACTGTATAAATATAAAAATGTTTATAAGTTTTGGTATCTGCAGCTTTTATTTCAATTACAGGCATACTGCAGCTTAAGATTCATGTATGAATTGTGTTTGTTACAACAGTTCCAACTATATTTCTGCTTCATACTTTCCTTTTAAAATTATTAATTGATTAATTTTATTGAGGTATGTGAAATGCCAGGCTGGATGAAGCACAAGCTGAAATCAAGATTGCCACGAGAAATATCAATAACCTCAGATATGCAGATGACACCACCCTTATGGCTGAAAGCAAAGAGGAAAAAAAGAGCTTCTTGATGAAGTGAAACATGAGAGTGAAAAAGCGGCCTTAAAACTCAATATTCAAAAAACGAAGATCATGAAAACTGGTCCCATCACTTCATGGCAAATAGATGGAGAAACAATGGAAACAGTGACAGACTTTATTTTCTTGGGCTCCAAAATCACTACAGATGGTGACTGCAGTCATGAAATTAAAAGACACTTGTTCCTTGGAAGAAAAACTATGACCAACCTAAACAGCATATTAAAAAGCAGAGACATCACTTTGCCAACAAAGGTCCATCTAGTCAAGGCTATGGTTTTTCTTGTGGTCATATATGGGTGTGAGAGTTGGACCATAAAGAAACTGAATGCCAAAGAATTGATGTTTTTGAACTGTGGCGTTGGAAAAGACTCTTGAGAGTCCCTTGGACAGAAAGGAGATCAAACCAGTCAATCCTAAAGGAAATCAGTCCTGAATTCATTCATTGGAATGACGGATGCTAAAGCTGAAACTCCAATACTTTGGCCACCTCACGTGAAGAACTGAGTCATTAGAAAAGACCTGATGCTGGTAGAAACTGAAGGCGGGAGAAGAAGGGGATGACAGAGGATGAGATGGTTGGTGGCATCACCGACTTGACGGGCATGAGTTTGAGCAGGCTCTGGGGTTGATGATGGATGGGGAAGCCTGGCATGCTGCAGTCCATGGGCCACAGAGTCAGACATGACTGAGCGACCGAGCAGAGCTGAGTAAGGTATAGTTGACATCTCTCACCATACACTGTTACAGACTTTTTTTTCTTGTGATGAGTTCTTTTAAGATCTACTCTTAGCAACTTTGAAACATGTACTACAGTATCATTAACTCACATGCTGTACCCCCATGACCTATTTATTTTATAAAATAGGGAGTTGGTACCTTTTGATGCTCTTATTTTGC
>SJYF01000457.1:2340677-2359510 GCA_006410515.1 Procapra przewalskii
CCATCCTCCTCCCCCCCCCCCCACCTTCCACCCACTTCTGGCAACCACCAATAGCTTCTCTGTTTTTATGAGTTTGACTTTTTTTTTTTAATAGACTCAACACATAAGTGAGATCATAGCTATTTGTCTTCTGTCTGACATTTCACTCAGCATAATGCCCTCAAGGTCCATCCATATCGTTGTGAGTGGCAAGATTTCATTCTTTATGTCTGAATAATATTCCATTATCTATCTTTCTAGCATCTCATATTTTCCCTTAGCCATCCATCCATCAATGGACCTTTAGGCTGTCTCTGTATCTTGACTGTTGTAAACAGTGTGCCAGTGAGCATGCAGGGAGCACATGTCTTTCTGAATTTGTGTTTTGTTTTCTTTGGATAAACACCTGGAGGAGGGATTGCTGGATCATATGGTAGCTCTATGTTTAGTTTTTCTGAGGAACCTCCAAACTATTCACCAGAGTGGCTGCACCAATTTACGCATGTAGGAGGGTTCCCCTTTCTCCATACCTTCCCCAACACTTGTTATTTCTTGTCTTTTTGATAATAGCCAAGCTCCATACTTTCTTAATTTAATAATAGCATACTTTTGCTATGACACTGTGTGATGTCAACATATGTATTATAACAAAAATAATGATATCATTAATATGGAGTATTTCACTGAATTTACATCTTGCATTTTCAAAAATATCCAGTGACACATCTTCAACAGAATAAATGTTCAAAGCTTTACTTTTATTTAATGATCTAAATAAAAACTAGGCAATTACTTAAATTAACTTAATTGGCTTTTCTATTTGAAACATCTGATAACACAAGTACTAAACTGGCCTCATTTAACTGTTTGTGAAATTATTCTGCTCCTGGAGCCAACACAGTGACAACTATCACTTCATCTCATAAATGCACCAGAAAACTCGAAAATGAGCACAGTTAATTAGAATTGCCATTTGATCTAAACCAAATGGTCTCACAGAGTGATGACCAAATTCAGCTGCCTGGACTCAGTCTTCATTGCTGTAATATTTTGAGAAAGATCTTTATTTGCTTTCCACAGCATATAAAAAGCATATATAAAAGTTAGATACTATATGTTGCATGCCTGCTCAGTCACTCAGTCGTGTCTGACTCTTTGGGACCCCATGGACTGTAGCCTGCCAGATTCGCACATCCATGGAATTCTCCAGGCAAGAATACTGGAGTCGGTTGCTGTTTCCTTCTCCATCCATCTTCATCTTTTGCCAGCTTCAAAATAATTGTGAACTTTGAAATAAGTGCTGGTGTATTTAGCAGTTCCCTGTCTTCTGCTTTTCACGTGATCCGTGATGTTACTAAAAGCGGGTTTGCTTATTTCTCCAGGAGCTCATGGGACCATGGTGTGTGAAATGCCCCAGTCAAGGCATCCTCCTCACCTGGATGGCAGGAGAGGTGAATTCCCTTATCTGAGGTCACTTGGTCTCCTGATTCCACAATTCAGTGTGTGTGCTGGGGGGAGGGCAGCGGGGTGGGGTGATGGCACCAGGCTTGCACTTGGGTGGAGGCCAGGCTAGGGTGGAGGACCCAAGCACTGAAAGGCCATGCTCCCCACCATGGAAATGAAGGAGATACACCAGAAACTGGTGTCCTATTTTGTTCTGTGAACGTGTCACTGATGGTCAGTGGCAGCAGGAGACCCATACATCGGTACTGCTGGACAGGATTCTCCCGCAGGGGCTGCTGACTCTCCGGTCAGGGTCCTCTCCTCTCTTGGTCAGGAAGCCCACCCAGGTGGGGGCTGGCTCTTGACCTCCCCCTGGTAAACGCCCGGTGGCTGCTGGAGCCACCCAGATAAGCCAGAACAGGTGGGACCCTCACTAATGCCATGGGCCAGACCAGGGGTTCTGGGAGGTCTCGGAAATGGGGTCCACCTGCTGTCACAGGTGGATGCCCTCGGGCATCCCTGGGCCTTGTGCCAGCAGCCTCCCCCACCAGTCTGGTCCCAGCCACCTTCAGAAACTTCTGTGGACCAAGTACAGGATTGTTAGTTTTTCAACTGAGTCCGACTCTTTGCGACCCCATGGACTGTAGCCCACCAGACTCCTCCATTCATGGAATTTTCCAGGCAAGAATACTGGAGTGGGGTGCCATTTCTTCCTCCAGGGGATCTTCCTGACCCAGGGATCAAACCCATGTCTCTTGCGTCTCCTGTGTTGGCAGATGGGTTCTTTACTGCTGAACCATCAGGGAAGCCCAAGTACAGGTGCGCAGATCCCAAAGCCCAATTTTTTTCCTTGGTTGTAACCTCTTCCTGCCCTGGGCATATCTTTAAACCTGCCTGTGCCTCAGTTTCCTTAGTGCTAATGGCCAATTAACCCCTCCCTGCCCCTCCAGGCCCTACAGGGATTTGGCAAGAAAACTGAGATGAAGTCTTTAGAGTGCCTGGTGTTTCTGGCAGATAGATGCTCTGTGAATCCAAGCTGTCATTATAATAAAATACAGGCCTCCACAGCAGGGGCCTAATTAGAAGCTCATCAGATTGTTGAGGATGCTGCTGCTGCTGCTGCTAAGTCACTTCAGTCATGTATGACTCTGTGTGACCCCATAGATGGCAGCCCATCAGGCTCTGCCATCCTTGGGATTCTCCAGGCAAGAACACTGGAGTGGGTTGCCATTTCCTTCTCCAAGGCATGAAAGTGAAAAGTGAAAGTGAAGTTGCTCAGTCATGGCCAAGCCTTAGAGACCCCATGGACTGCAGCCCACCAGGCTCCTCCACCCATGGGATTTTCCAGGCAAGAGTATTGGAGTGGGTTGTCATTGCCTTCTCCTGTTGAGGATGGGCCCTCCCAATGGACCGAGGTGGGTCTATACCTCAGAGGGATGTTGCCTGTGGCACCGTCTTTCTCTCCCCTGGGGTTGGCCCCCGGTGTGATTTTAAGGCTGGATGTGGATTCTGTTTGGTCCCCACTGTTTGCCAGGCACTCAGTCACCTCTCTGTCCTCGATTCCAGGTCTGGATGTCCTATGAGGCTGGGCCTGCCTTTCTCTTGCCTCCCCCAGTTTGGGTGGGGGTGGGTTGATTCTGAAACTGAGTAGGACCCTTCCTGGAGCAGACATCCCCCTACCCTGTGCCCTCCACCTGCCTCTTGTTGGTAGAAAAATTTATCCTCCCAGGCCTGTCCCAAGTTCCAAAGAGTAAATCTAAGCAGAGAAGTGAGAAAATGCAGAAAGGAAAACAGACAAACAGTACAAAGTAATGAGTTTAGCCCTCAAACAAAGTCAAGGACCTTGAGTTTCTCCTCAAGGGCTATAGACAGTATTCTGAGCCATGTCCTTTGAGCTGTTTTGCTCATACTGAAACCCCCACCAGGTGGGAAAAGTTAACTGTGTGCTTCCCATAAGCATGGAGACCCCAGACCGGTTAGAACCAGAAGGTTGATGATGTTGACTCCTGATTACCTCACCACCAACCAATCAGAGGAATGTCCATGAGCTGATCACATAATACACCACCCCCAACCCTGTCTTTAAAGGCCTTTCCCTGAAAGCCACTGGGGAGTTCTGGCCTTTTGAGCACTAGCTGCCTGGACTCCTTGCTTGGCACCTGCAATAAATGCTGCACTTTCCTTTACTACAACCTGGTGTCAGCAGATGGGCTTTACTGTGTGCGAGTAACTGGACCCAAGTTCGGTTAAGTAATAATTTGATGTCTTCCCAACCCCATGGCAAAGACAGTCTCAGAAAGAGGAGGTGGGGAGAATGTTCCAAGAGGGATCCCCTCTGAGTCTTGCTGACCTGCAGCCCAGCAAAGTGAGTCAGTGGCCGGAGCGGCATCCTGCACTTGGGCCCCTGGCCCGCACGGGCACTTGGCAGCATTAAGTCATTAATCCCCACACCTTCCTTGTGAGGTAAGTTATTATCCCAGGTCTTCAGGTCCCAACAAGACAGGACAGGCCAGAGCCTCTTAAACCAGACCACTGGGTTGCCCAGCTTGAGGGTGGGGATGGAGCCTGGGGCCCAGCAGACACGGTGTGAGGGACTCAGAGCCCCATTTCCACAGCCCCAGTGGCACCCCCAGCACCCCCCTCCCTTTACCTGCACCCTGAGGACCCCGATGCTCTCCCTGTGTGGCTGGGAGTCTTTCCTGTGGGGGCTGTGGATGCTTTAGACAGCACTCATCAGCATGAGTGGGTTTGAGGAAGCAGTGGGTTGAGACAGACTCTGGGGGTCTTCAAGCTGGGACTGGGCCCAGCCCTGGGAGAAGGCCAGCCCCATCTGGCATTGTCCTTTGAAAAAGAGCCTGATGGAACTTCCCTGGTGGTCCAGTGGTTAAGACATTGTGCTTCCCGTGTAAGAGGCTTGGGTCCCTTCGCTGGCTGGGGAACTAAGATCTCACATGCTCTGCGGCTAGGCCAAGAAAAAGAAAGAGCCTGATGTCTTTGAAGACCATCCACCACCTTGGAGGAGAACACATATTTCTGAAGCCAAGGGATGACGCCCCAAGATGGAGCTGGCTTTTGGCACCCTCGGCATTGTGGCCTGAGCCGGGGGCTGTAACACTGGACACGGTGGCCAACAGTGTCCCCTCCTGGTGGCAACACCTGCCCAACTGACCTACTCGGTTCAGTGGGGATCTGACTGCAGGGGACAAGAACAGGACTAGGAATCCAGGGGTCTAAACTCTGCCCCAAACAGACACTCTTTCGTTCTGGGTCTTGAGTTCCCATTGGGACCGTGGAGAAGATACTAGACGTCTCAGGAGTCAGTGACCCCCACCCCTGTCTCCTGCTCACGCATTAGACTCCCAGCCCTGCCTTATTTCTGCTGGGGCTGCCCCCACACTCAGGCTCCAGGGTTCAAGATAACCTCAGTCTGTCTCACGACCCTGACCTTCACCGAGGTCTGTTGACCCCTCCTCTCTACAGACACCCTTCACTTAGAAGGAGAGCAACCCCCACTGTGGTGTCAGAAATGCAGGGACTAGTCTGCTTCAGCAGCACAGACTTTCCACGCCACGTCCCACGTGCTTCTCTCTGCAAGCCCCGCCCACATCTCCAGTTTGAAATGATGGCCATTATTAGATTCAGCCCTGGTCCTACAAGCAAACGCTTCCCAGAGAAGCAGATGACCTACTGTATCTAGGTTCTGATAGCTGTGTTTGAACGTCCTTGATTTCCTTTGGAGTCCTACTTTGTTACCTTAACACATTAACCTGAGAAATATGCGTGGCATGAAAAGGTCAGGACCCCCCCCCCTTGCTATCAATGCCATCTCTGCCCCCACCCACTCCCCTACAGCCTCTCCTTGCTTGGAGCCACCCTCCTCCCTGCTGGCTGGCTTAGCTCACTCCTCCAGGCTGTGGCCAACTTGTCTGCCTGTGCACAGATCGCTGCTCTTTACTATAAAAGTCCAACCCCTCTACCCCAGACATCAAGGCCCTCAGCGAGCTGTCCCGCCCCACAACTCCCATTACCTGATGTGATTTACCTGATACCTGTCCCCAGGTGGAAGATACAGGTAGAAGGTGTCCAGTGGGCGCTTAGTCAGCAGTAGTCAAAACCGGGATGGGATCGGATGCACCCGGGAAGGCCTGGAAGCCTGGTCCTACTCTTCCCCCACAGATTCTTTCTGGACCCTCCTTTCCCTTCTAGAAAGGGAGGCCCAGCCCTGTTTTCTGGGCTTCAGGTGGTGGCCAGGGTGAGGTCACCCTTGGAGCTTGCAGAGGAGAGGATGGAGAAGAGCTATTCCAACCTTATCAGATCCATCCTGTTGTGATGTTGAAAGGAGCCCAAAGGCCTGACCCATGCTGGGGACCACTCCCCACGGCCAGAAGGGGCGGGTGGAGGGGGCAATTAAGAGGCCTTGCCCCTCCAGCTCCGGGACAGCCCCAGCACAGAGCAATGCTCCTGGGGTCTTTTGGGGACGTGGGCTTCCTGTCCACAGTCCACTCTATCCGCTCTGTCACTTCTTCCCAATGTCAGGGGTGACACAGGTGAGCACAGGTGTCAGGTGCCCAACCTGGCGAGGCTGTGGAGGGTGGGAGGACAGCAGAGCTTTGGGGACTTGGCCAGACAAGGCTCCTCCTCCACATACTGAGAAGACATTTGTTGCTTCCACCTCTGCCTCCGGAAACCTGAGCACTTCGGGTCCCCTAGAGTACAGGATGTTGTTAGGTTAAGAAGGGTAGAAACTGCATCTTCTACCCTCCAGATTGCCATACCTCCGCATCGCAGGAGGAAATACTCCTCAAAGCCTGGAGAAACTTAGCCTCACAGTCCTCACGCTGGAATTCTTTCCAGGCTTGAGACAGCCAGCGGTCATTGCGAGGGAGCACAGAGAGAGGTCAAGATCGAGGACAGCTCCGGCCAGTCCCACTATGAGACAGGCTGACATGTCTGCCTGCTCTGGAGAGGTGGGGGCACAGAATGTCAGGGGACAGGCTGGCGGGCGTGCAGATGGAGACAGTCCAGGGCTCTGTTTCTTCCTCTGAGCTCTCCCTTCCTTCTGTCTGCTTCAGGGACAGTCCCGCCCCCACCTCCCACTTTCTTGAGCACTTGGCTCCACGTGGATGTTGTTGCTGTTCAGTCGCTCAGCCGTGTCCGACTCTTTGTCAGCCTATGGACTGCAGCATGCCAGTCTTCGCTGTCCATCACCATCTCCTGGAGCCTACTCAAACTCACATGTCCATTGAGTTGGTGATGCCATCTAACCATTTCATCCTCTGTCGTCCCCTTCTCCTCCTGTCTTCAATCTTTCCCAGCATCAGGGTCTTTTCTAATGAGTCAGCTCCTGGATAGTAACTACTTTTACAATATCTGCTTTCTCTCATTCTCAGTGACTTTTGACCATCCCAATGGACAGATAAGGAGATTTGTGAGGTGAAATTCCTGCCCCAGGCCGTATGTAACAGGTGGTGAATTCTAATCCAGGCCCTTGGGACACCAGGGTCTACACTCTATTCCTTGCCTCCCACACCTGGCTGCTGACGGGGGCTGAGTTGTCTGTGGCTTCATTCGCTGATACAGGAAGAGGCTCTGGACCACCGCAGGTGGAGCTGGCTGAGAGACGGAGGGTTCCTCAGAGCAGAATCCCTAGCATACTGATCTGACCTGGGAAATGCATTCGTGCTGTGTCACATCCCATCTCATATCCCGTCTCACTCCTTGCCTCCAGCCAGCGTTCCTGTCTCACATCAGTCAGGTTTCCGAGAAGGAAACACTTGGGGTTTTCTTTGTACTTTGGTTTTTCTTCTTGGATGAAGAGTGATTTTTTTTTCTTTACTGCATATTGAACCTTGGCCATGGCAGTAGAACTCCAACCCCTGGACTGCCAGGGAATTCCTAAAAGAAGAGAGCGTCTCGAACAAACCACAGTGTAGAGCCATCTTTCTGTGCGCGGGGGCTTGGTGGTGGCCCCAAAGTGCGGGTGAGGTTTTGTTGTGAGTCATGGGACTTGAGAGTTACAGATTCCTCCCAGATTCTCTGTGCAACTCACGGAGGCAGCGGTTCTAAGGAAGAAAAAGAGGGCCCGGACAGGGGAGAGTGGCTGTCTGCCGTCTGCCCTCTGCCTATGCCCATGCCCAAGCTGCCCATCTGATGTCACACTTCTGGGAACACCCAGCCTCATGTGAAGGGGCAGAGGAATGACTCCCCACCCACAAAGGGACAAGACTGTGAGTTCTGGGAGAGGAGGCTCGGGTCTGATGGCAGAGGGGCTGCTTCCTTGGCTGCCTCTCTGGGAGGCTGACATTTCAGGGCTGTGGGCCTGCAGGGCTCACTCTGCCCTCTGTAGGAGCCTCGCTGGCCTGTCCACATGCATGTGACGAAATTCCAGCAGTTATGACACTTGCCATATGCTGGTGGGGGAAGGGGAACCACATCCTTCCCCAGGGGATGCTGACGGCCGATCTGGAATCACGGTAACTGCACAAGTAGGGTCCGCCTGGGAGGGTCAGACCAGGGCAGAGACTCGGGGAGTGTTCATAGAACCCATCTAGGCTGCAGCCTCTCCAGCAGCAGAAAGAGGGAATAAAGCTGGAATGGGCTCCTGATGGGGAGAATCTTCTGTGCCATAAGTAGGAAAGAAAAGCAAATGGCAGACAGATGGGTAGGGTGGAAACCCGTTTTGAAGCCAAATCCCAAATGCCTAGCGTTTGCATGCACACCTCTGTCTGCACAGCCTGGGTGGGGACAGCCTGCACACAGGTCATGGAGGGGAGTTGGGGTAATAAGGACGTAGGGGAGGACTTTATCTTTGTTGTTCTTTGTATTTCTCAATTGCTTGAACTTCTGAAAGCAAATGTACATTCATTATGAAGTTTAAAAAGAATCACCCAAAAAAGGGTTCAGAAAATACTGAGGGAGCATCCCTGTGGCTCTGCTAATCAACCGGGTTTGGAAACAATCTACCTATTACCCTAAAGTTTTGCGGTGGCCGAGGATGCAACTGACTGTCCAGGAGGGCAGGTGTTGGGGGTTTCACTAAGCCTGCAGACTGGGGGTCATCCTGGTAGTCTGATCCCTTCTGATGGGTAAAATGTGAATTCAAATGCCTTTGGGGCAAGGGGTACTCACATTCCAGTCATCACAGCCCCTCACCACTCCCCCCACCCCCACCCAAGTGGCTGAGGCACTTGCCTCTCTCCCGTGGGCCTCTGCCTTTTCAACAGCTGGGGCAGAGAGCAGACAACGCCACCACTCTGCATACAGAGAGAGCTCTGGGCTGTCCCCAGAACTCAGTCTCACCCACAAACAGGGCACTGGGCAAGCTGCTGCCCCCCACCCAGATCCCCACGGCTCACAGCCACTACAGCACCGGTGTCCCTTCTCTGGAGCCGGGTCCTTGGTGATCAGGAGCTTCCAGACATGATCCCACTCCCAGCAGCCCTTGGCCAGGCCCTTCCTGGCTGATACTAAACCACCAGCCCTGGGCCTCAAGGAGGGACGAGGCTGAGCGTGACTGTACTCACCTCTTCCTCGGCCCCCTGCTTCCCACTTTCCTCCTCCAGAATTTCCAAGGGGTCCATGCAGGTCACCTGAGGCTCTGGGTTAGGGGGATGGTCCTAGTGACACCCATCAGGGTTCTCAGCCTCCTTAATCAATATAAATTGACTACAGGCCAGACAAGAAATTCAGATGGGGCTGTCTAGGGGCCCCTGCTGCAGCAGGGGGAGGGAGAACAGGAAATGGATTCCCTGGCTTGCTGGCTCCCTGAGGAGGGTGTGAACTGGTTCCTGATACGGGGTGAGGGTAGGAGTGTGCCCAGGAGTTGGGCTGGAGGGTGGCTTAGGTGTTTGGCCCAACCCTTGGGTGGTGGTCTTGCAGGGGGCATGCTCAGCACCCTACTTTTGCTCCTGGCACTAGTGGTAAGGAACCCACCTGCCAATGCAGGAGACATAAGAGACACAGGTTCAATCCCTGGGTAGGGAAGATTCCCTGGAAGAAGGCCTGGCAACCCAACCCAGTGTTCTTGCCTGGAGAATCCCATGCACAGAGGAGCCTGGTGGGCTACAGTCCATAGGGTCTCACAGAGTTGGACACGACTGAAGCGACTTAGCATGCAAGCACTTCAGATGTGGCAATTGGGTTTTTGTGGGGGTTTTTTTTGTATCTTTTGTCCAGATTTTGTCCCAGTTGCTGCATGCACACAGTTACTTTTAATCCCTTCTACTTTCTTGGTATCTGTAGCTGGAGGAAATGTTTGTCCAGGTGCAGCTCCTGCAGCAAAGTCTCCCAGGTTCCATCCTGTCTCACTAGGAAATGACTCTTAAGATGAGCCCCAGGGTGGGGACCCTGAGGGGCAGTGGTGAGGATCCCACCCCATGTTAACTGGAAGACTGACAGTCTGGTGGGTGGGGCTTCGACTTGGCCATTGACCAGGATGGGGTAAGAGTGGATGGCGCTGTGTTCCCAAGAGGAAAGCTGACCATCTAAAGTCTATCAATCAGCAATTTAAAGAAAAGGCGAGTTGAAACCCAAGTTGGAGGCCTTCACAGACAGCCTGGTCTCCACGGCAGGCAGAGCCCAAAGACCTGGAGGGTGACTTAACCCGAGGAATGAGAAGTGATGATACTCCAGCCATCCTGGCAAGACACACACCTTCCAAAGGGTAAACTCTCTGTGAACACACCCCACAAAGACTCCAGGGCCCCCACCCTGGCGCTCCATTTAGAGCAACCTGAATGGGCCAGAACTGCCCTCCAGAGCAATGGACATGCTAAGCACCTGCCCTTCCTGCCAGTCAGCACATCCAGTGCCTTGGGTACCACTCTGACCCACCTACCCCATGGAGTGGAAGCTGCTGGTTTAGAGAAGGCCTGGAGCAAAGACGGTGTCACAGCTGTCGGCTGTGGAGCACACAGTCCTGTTTCTTGGGCCACGTGACATGGCAGAGCCTTTGTGATTAGAGGTGCCTGAGCTCAAGAAAAGGTGTCAGGGGGCGTCTTTAGCAAGACCTGACTGGTGCATTACAGGGCATACCCCGAGTCCCAAAGGCAGCACTATGGGAAAGCTTCCAGGCCTTGGGAGAAACAGGACCTCTAACCAGGTGACATGGCCAGACAATAGAATATCCGTTAGTGGAATATTAGCCAGAAAGAAAAAGGAATGAAAGTCGGACCCATGGTATACCATGGAAGAACCTTGAGGACGTGGTGCTCAGCTAAAGAAGCAAATACAAAAGGCCACGTCCTGTCTGATTCCATTTGTAAGGAGTGTCTGGAAGAGACAAATCCATACAGAGAGTAAGTAGATACCAAGGCAATGAAAATGTTTTAAAGTTGACTGCAGTGTTCATTGCCCACTTGTGAAAATACTAAACCATTGAATTATATACTTTAGGTGGGTGAATTGTGTGGTGTGTGAATTGTATCTCAATAAAACTTTACAAAAATGTTGTGTAATAAAAATGAACAGTAACCACAATAACAAAACCTCCACACTAAGTGCTAACAAATGCTGATGTCTCAAATCAAATACAGTAATTCTCCCAAAGAATTGATGCTTTCAAATTGTGGTGCTGGAGAAGACTCTTGAGAGTCCCTTGGACAAGCAAGGAGATCAAACCAGTTAATTCTAAAGGGAATCAACCCTGAATAGTGATCGAAAGGACTGATGCTGAAGGGGAAGCTCCAATACTTTGGCCACCCGATGTGAAGAACTGACTCACTGGTAAAGACCCTGATGCTGGGAAAGATTGAGGAAAGGAGGAGAGCGGGGAGACAGAGGATGAGATGGTTGGATGGCATCACTGACTCAACGGACATGAGCTTGGGCAAACTCTGGGAGACAGTGATGAACAGGGGAGCCTAAGATGCTGCAGTCCATGGGGTCGAAAAGAGCTGCACATGACTTAGTGACTGAACAACAACAAAGCCCCCTACGTACAAATCTTCAAGCTGTTATAACATTCAAAGATATGAACGTTTGTCTGGTTGCAGCCAGCGAGGAACTGGACTGCCATCAGCGTCAGGCATGAGTGACACCGTAGCGTGTCCTCTCTCTCCTATTGCTGATGACCCTTCAGCTCTACCATCGCCCACCTCCTCTCCCTCCTCCAGTCAGTAACTCTTCTTGCCTGTTCACTCAGGTGCTAGCTCCTGTGTGCTGGCTGATGTACTATACTACTGTACTTTCCAAGGTCCTGTACTGTAAGATTAGAAATGTTTCTTTTATTTTTTGTGCTTGTTTTTTAATGTATTATTTGTGTGAAAAGTGGTATAAATCTATTACTGTATTACATCGTGTTATTTGGATACACAGGCTAACTTTGTTGGACTTTCAAATTGTACTTATGAGTGTGCTCTTGGAATGGAACCTGTAGGGGACTTACTGTACAGACTGGTTCCACCCTTGACCTCTTCCCTTTCTGCCTCTTAGCACTGCCAGGGGGCCAGGACTCCCTGGGGGCTAGGAGACAGGCTTAGATGAGATGCCCCAAGAGTGCCCGGCCCACAGCAGGATCTCCTGCGTGTCTGCTTTTGACCCTTTGTCTCCCTCTCTGCTGGCTGCTCTGAGTCAGGCCCTGGCTGAAGAACTAGAAGAACTGGATTCCAGCTCTCGCTCTGCTGCTCGCTGTGTGATCTTGGATGAGTTACTCCACCTCTCTGGTCTGTCCTCTTTCTTCACCTGTAAATTACAGGCAGTGCCCCAGGTCTAAGGTCATCTGATTTGAGCTTAAGGCTTTAGCTGTTTATAAATGTGTGCTTTGTTTAAGGGTTTAACAGGAAATAATGAGAAAGTATTAAGAAAATTCCATTTCTTTCTACTTTTGGTACTGCTTTATGAACGAATGATATTTATCAGCTCCTGTTTCTCAAATTTAAATGACTAGGAGTGACTTTCAGTGACTGCATTGAAGGACCAAGCCACGTACATGAGCAACAGCCTTCAGAGGGACCCTGAGTCTTGGGCAAGGGATGAGCCTATGGGGAGAGCCTGCCAGGCTGCAGCCAGAGCCGCAGGCCGGGGCAGGGGCCTCCAGGACACAGGCCTGAGCCCCTGGCGCTCTCTCACCTCCATTCCTGACTGCGAAGCTAAGAGCACAAACCCAGGGACAGGAGAGGAGAGATCCCAGGTTGCTGTAAAGTGCTTTGAGATCCACATGGAACCATCGTGTTTACCCCTCGTTGCATTTCAGAAATGTGGTCGAATCACAAGACTAGAGAGCCTCTTCTCCTGTGCTTTTTGCAAAGCAGAGGGCAGCCCCTTCCTGGAATTTGGGAGGAAGGATGTGGGGGTGAAGTGGTGGCCCACACCTGCTCTATCTGTCGGATTGCTCCCTGTCACCTCCTTCTGCGCCTGCAAGGCTCTTCCCTTATGACACACCTCATCCAGGAGCCGGGCAGGAGAGGGTGGTGAGCAGGGCCAACAAACGGCATGGCAGAGCCCAGTGCAAAATAAAAGTGTGACGTTCTTTGTTCAGCAAGTATTAGGAATTTCAAGACGTTGACAGCAGAGCTTTAGACCAGTTTTTGAGCTTGGGACCCTGGTGTCCAGGCTCTGGTGGCAGTTCTTAGGAGCTGGGAGTCTTAGAAGTGGATGCGAATGGAGCAGAGGCGAGGGTCGCGTTTTTCCTGTATGTGGAATTGTGCGTCTGGCAGTTCAGCAACACAGGATGGTACTCTCTTCTCCAGACTTCCTGCTAGTCCAGCTTGGTCTTTGGAGGGGCCTAGGAATACAAGCAGGCGTGCAGGTGTGTGAGCCACAAAGAGCTGGATGCACGGGGAGGGCTCAGCACAAATCTCCCTAGGAGTAAAAAGGAGCCAGGCTGGGGGTGTGTAATTAAAAGTCAATTGAGGGAATTCCCTGGTGGTTCAGTGGTTAGGACTCCATGCCCCCACTGCTAGGGGCCTGATTCAATACCTGGTCAGGGAACTAAGATCCTGCAAGTTGCCTGGTGCAACCAAAATAAATAAATAGTCAATTAGGTCAGAAAGAGGAAGACACATATCATACGATTTACTTATGAGAGACAACAGGACACAAATGAATTTACCTGTGAAATAGACTCACAAACATAGCGAGCAAACTTGTGGTTGCCAAGGAGAGGATAGGGGCAGGGGCAGGAGCTTGGGATTAGCAGATGGAACCTACTATATACAGAATGGATAAACAACAAGGTCCTACTGTATAGCACAGGGCACTATACTTATTATACTTTTTAATAATGTCCTGTGATAAACCGTAATGGAAAAGGGTATGAAAAATAATGTATGTATGCATATAACTGAGGAATTTTGCTGTATAGCACAAATTAACACACATGTAAATCGTGTGTGTAAATCAACTACACTTCAGTAAAATAAAGAGAAACCAGAGTTTAAGTCACACACACATATAGAAGTCAATTGATGAAGCTTATACAGAGTTCATGAGTTTATTCTGCTTGGCCTCAGGATAAACAATTTTTGAAAAACAGTGTGAGGTGAGGTGAGGTGAAGTCGCTCAGTCGTGTCCGACTTTTTGCGACCCCATGGACAGCAGCCTGCACCAGGCTCCTGCATCCATGGGATTTTCTAGGCAAGAGTACTGGAGTGGGTGTAGAAACAGACTTTTTCTCTAATAATGAGGCAACACCAATGTCTGAGGAGTGGAGATAGAATGGGTCAAAAACGTTCCTTGAGGTGAGAACGCAGGCTTAATGAACCCACAGATGGAAGCTCCCTTTCCAGCTCCCTGGACACCTCCAAGCTGCCCTCACCAGCTTATCTTTCATCCTCACAGGCATCCTGTGAGTTAGGAAGGAGGCTGCATAGCCCACTTCACCCAACTGAGAGGAGGAAAAGTGCTCAAGGTCAAATGGATAGTAAAAATTCAGATTTTCTGAATCCACCTCGGATGTTTGCTCATCCTGCAAGGGCTAACGGTGGGAACAGCATGCTTCTATAGGTTCTTTCAGCCGCAGACTTGGTCCACGGTGGTGTGAGATCTCCTTCTCCAGCCGAGCTGAGCAAATCATTGCCTCTCAAGGCCATCTCCACTAGACCCAGGGGAAATTCAGGGTGAATCTGGATTCAAACTCTTTATTTTTTCTTATTTTTGCTTTTTATTGACATATAGTTATTTGTATATCTCTGGTGGCTCAGACGTAAAGAATCTGCCTGCAGTGTGGGAGACCTGGGTTCAATTCCTGTGTCAGAAAGATTCCCTAGAGAAGGGCATGGCAACCCACTCCAGGATCCTTGCCTGGAGAATTCCATGGACAGAAGAGCCTGTCACAAAGAATCAGATATGACTGAGCGACTAACACTTTCACTTCACTCATAGTTGATTTATAATGTTGTGTTAGTTTCAGGTTTTAGGTACACAGCACAGTGGTTCAGTTATACATACATATATATGTACATGTATACATACACGTATATATATTTATACATAACCTCTATTCTTTTTCAAATTCCTTCCCTAAATGTGCTATTATAAAATATTGAGTATCTCTGTGCTATAGGCTTTGGTCCTATTTGGTTATTCAAACTGTTTATTTTTTAATGACTGCTGACTTTCATTGTTATTGTCATTGCTTAAAATTTAGCGTTTAGGGAACTTCCTTGGTGGTCCAGTGGTTAAGACCCTGCACTCCACTTCAGGAGGCATGGATTCCATCCTGGTCAGGGAACTAAGATCTCACAAATGGAGTGGTGTGGCCAAAAAAAATTAGCTTTTAAAATCTACAAATAAGTATTTATGCCAAATTGGGATCATGAATATATAAAGTTATATTACTTTTTTCACAGACTACAAACATTTCTCCTTACTAAATCTTCTTTAGCACAATTTTTAATGATTACAGAGTATTCTAAGGATTCACCATAACTTTTTTCATCATTGTCAAGTTGGTGATAGTTTTCAATTGTTTACATTTCCTAAAATTGTAAAATAACTTTATTTTGACAATTCCTGAACGAGGCCTTTTAACTTGGGACTTTTGAAAAACAAGAACATCTTGAAAGAGAAGTCAGTATTTTGACTGAACTCAACTAGATGTAGGATTACATAAACACAAAGAGGCCGATAGGTGAGTAATTCTGATACCTGCGATACAGGTTTGGTCTTGTGACCTGCTGAATCCCTTCTACCTAGACCTGGGAAACACTCTGGGTGGAGGAGGGGCAGAGGTACCCTGGCACTGGGGTCTTCCTTCTGATTCCCTCTGCTTTCTCCTGGTGTCCAGTTATTTATTTGTTGTAAAAAATGAAAACTCATCTTTGGCTCCTGAGATGGCACTGCTATGCCCTACATCTTGACCTGGAATACCCATGGACCCGTCACAGTGAATACCCATCATTGTACACCAGCATCACTTTACCTTGGATTTTCGTCCTTGGATCTTGTCAACACAGTGACTTCAGTGTTGTAAATGTGGAGCCAGACAAAGCTCTGAGAATGTGCTAGATCCAGGGGAGGCCACTTTAGTACACACATGCACTGTGTCCCTGTTAGACTGGAAATGAGAAAGAAACTCAACTCATTGAATCCAATACAGGGGCAATGACTGATTATGGCATCCCTAGCATTTGGCTTCCATCTTGTGGTCCAGCTCCAGCTCCAGCCGGAAGGAAGAAGGAAGAGAAAAGAGGGTGTGGCCATCTCCCCAGACTATACATAGTTGCCTAGTCTGCTGACGTCCATGATCAGATCTTGGCCACTGCGAGTGGGGGTGGGGGAATGCATCTTTATCCCATTTGGTGGGATGTCCATCCTGAAAAGTAGAAGGTGATGATGTCAGAGGAAGGGAACAGGGGACAGTGAGGGACCACCATGGGGGACATGGGAGCTCCAGGGGACAGAAGTGGGGCTGAAGAACATACAGGGGCCTGGGTCCAAGGCTGCCCAGGCACTGGGTGAATTGTGACCCCCAGAGGCTCAACATGGCTGCCTGTGTATCAGGGCAAAGTCAGATCTGGAGTTGAAGTTGAAAGTCGGGTGAATAAGTATCTTTGTCTTCTCAGAGGAGAACCTTAGACTTCTTAGGGAGGTGCAATTGTTTTCTTACTTGGCAAGACTCGTTTAATGCTAGGCAGGCCTCAAATTAAATGTGGAAGTGATGGAGAAATCAATCAGGAATATTAATATTAAAGGATTAAGTTCAGAACAAAAATACTAGGTGTGTTTGGTATTTGAAGTGAAATATGAAGAGGATTGAATGGTTTGCCTGGGAAACAGAGATCTTTCTGTCGCTTTTGAGGTTGCGTCCAAGCACTGCATTTCGGGCTCTTATTCACTATGATTTCTTTCTCCATTTCATTATTCACTCCATTTCTTCTAAGGGATTCTTGCCCACAGAAGTAGATATAATGGTCATCTGAGTTAAATCACCCTTTCCAGTCCGTTTTAGTTTGCTGATTCCTAAAATGTTGAATTTTACTCTTGCCATCTCCTGTTTGACCACTTCTAATGTGCCTAGATTCATGGATCTAACATTCCAGGTTCTATGCAATATTGCTTTTCACAGCATCGGACTTTACTTCCATCACCAGTTACATTCACAACTGTGTGTTGTTTTTGCTTTGGCTCCATCTCTTCATTCTTTCTGGAGTTATTTCTCCACTGATCTCCAGTAGCATATTGGGCACCTACTGACCTGGGGGTTCATCTTTCACTGTCATATCTTTTTGCCTTTTCATACTGTTCATGAGGTTCTCAAGGCAAGAAAACTGAAATGGTTTGCCATTCTCTTCTCCAGTGGACCACATTCTGTCAGACCTCTCCACACCACCTGTCTGTCTTAGGTGGCCGTACATGGCATGGCTCATAGTTTCATTGAGTTAGACAAGGCTGTGGTCTCTTGTGATCAGATTGGTTAGTTTTCTGTGATTGTGGTTTTCAGTCTGTCTGCCCTCTGATAGTTAAGGATACGAGGCTTATGGAAGCTTCCTGATACGAGAGACTGACTGAGGGGGAAACTGGGTCTTGTTATGACGGGCAGGGCCATGCTCAGTACATCTTTAATCTAATTTTCCTGCTGATGGGTGGAGCTGTGTTCCCTCCCTATTATTTACCTGAGGCCCAACTATGGTGGAGGTATTGAAGATAATGATGATGCATCTCAAAAATGAAAGAATGATCTCTGTTCATTTCCAAGGCAAACCATTCAATACCACAGTAATTCAAATCTATGCCCCAACCAGTAATACTGAAGAAGCTGAAGTTGAACAGTTCTATGAAGAACTACAAGGCCTTCTAGAACTAACACCCCAAAAAACATGTCCTTTTCAATAGGGGACTGGATTGCAAAAGCAGGAAGTCAAGAAATACCTGGAGTAACAGGAAAATTTGGCCTTGGAGTACAGAATGAAGCAGGGCAAAGGCTAATAGAGTTTTTCAAGAGAACGCATTGGTCATAGCAAACACCCTCTTCCAACAACACAAGAGAAGACTCTACACAAGGAGATCACCAGATGGTCAATATCAAAATCAGACTGATTATATTCTTTGGAGTCAAAGATGGAGAAGCTTTACACAATCAGCAAAAATAAGACCAGGAGCTGACTGTGGCTCAGATCATGAACTCCTTATTACCAAATTCAGACTTAAATTGAAGAAAGTAGGGAAAACCACTAGACCATTCAGGTATGACTTAAATCAAATCTCTTAGGATTATACAGTGGAAGTGACAAATAGATTCAAGGGATTAGATCTGACAGACAGAGTGCCTGAAGAACTATGGACAGAGGTTTGTGACATTGTACAGGAGGCATTGTACAAACAGATGTGAAAAGAAGAGAAGTGAAAAGCAAAGGAGAAAAGGAAAGATATAAGCATCTGAATGCAGAGTTCCAGAGAATGGCAAGAAGAGATAAGAAAGCCTTCCTCAGCAATCAATGCAAAGAAATAGAGGGAAACAACAGAATGGGAAAGACTAGAGATCTCTTCAAGAAAATTAGAGATACCAAGGGAACATTTCATGCAAAGATGGGCTTGATAAAGGACAGAAATGGTATGGACTTAACAGAAGCAGAAGATATTAAGAAGAGGTGGCCATAATAGAAGAACTGTACAAAAAAGATCTTCACGACCAAGATAATAACGATGGTGTGATCACTCACCTAGAGCCAAACATCTTGGAATGTGAAGTCAAGTGGGCCTTAGAAAGCATCACTACGAACAAGGCTAATGGTGATGGCATTCCAGTTGAGCTATTTCAAATCCTGAAAGATGATGCTATGAAAGTGCTGCACTCAATATGCCAGCAAATTTGGAAAACTCAGCAGTGGCAACAGGACTGGAAAAGGTCAGTTTTCATTCCAATCCCAAAGAAAGGCAATGCCAAAGAATGATCAAAGTACCACACAATTGCACTCATCTCACATGCTAGTAAAGTAATGCTCAAAATTCTCCAAGCCAGGCTTCAGCAACAC
>SJYF01000457.1:2362252-2386510 GCA_006410515.1 Procapra przewalskii
TCTGGGCTGCCTCAGAGCCCTGTGATTAAGCTGTTAGTCTCTCAGTCATGTCTGACTCTTTGAGACCCCATAGACTGTAGCCCTCCAGGCTCCTCTGTCTATGGGGATTCTTCAAGCTAGTGTACTGGAGTGGGTTGCCATGCCCTCCTCCAGAGGATCTTTTCCAACCCAGGGATCGAACCCAGGTCTCCCACATTGCAGGCAGATTCTTACCAGCTGAGCCATCAGGGGGGTGAGAAGCCCCTGGAAACCCACTTGCACTTTTCTCCAGCTCTTCCCCCCACACTCTCCTGCAGTATCCATAGGAGATTCATTGGAAGTCTGTGGCTTGCTCTGTTACCCCAAATGTTAGTGCCCACCGCAACGAAGGGATCCCCTAGAGAAGCACCTTAAACCAGGGCCTGGTCCTGCCCATGGGGAATGTAAAGACCTTACTCCGACGAGCTTCAGGAGTATGCTGGGGCTGGGATCTTCCACTTGCATTTAGTCCTTACATGCTCTTTGCAAGCAGTGTAAATTGTACAAGGGAGAATGGGTAAAAATTGCATTTTCAGGCAGAGTGTTTGAGGCTTTCCCCCAGCCTAGGCATGTCCCTGCTTGAAAATCGTTCCTTTTGGGTGAGACATTGCTTTCCCCAGGGACCATATCCCAGGAGTAAGTGAGGTCATCGGAAAGCTGCTCACCAGGCCCAGGATCTGGGGGGTCTTGATGTCAAACACCTGAGTCTGCATCGGATGTATCACTCATAGAAGGATGGATGAATAGGTGGTTATTTGGGTGGATGGATGGTTTTATAGTTGGGTGAGTGGATGGGTGAGTGGATGGGTGAGTGGATGAATGGTTGGGTGGGTGAGTACATAGGTGGGTAGATGGATATGTGAATGTTTGATTGGGTGGTTGGTTAGATGGGTGGATGATTGATTAGACGGGTGGAGGGATGAATGGATGGGTCGTTGGTTGGTTAGTTGGGTGGACGGATGGATGGATAGTTGGATAGTTGGCTGGGTGGGTGAGTGGGTAGATGGGTGAATGGATGAGTGGATGGTTGATTAGATGGGTGGGTGGGTGGATGGATGAATGGATGGGTGGGTGGTTGGTTGGCTGGTTAAGTGTGTGGATGGTTGGATGGATAGTCGGAAGGTGGGTAGATAGATGAACAGTCATCACTTCTGTAGCTTGAGGTTTAGATGCTGCTCCCCAGGGCTTTGCTGGGCATCTCTGGTAGCTCAGCTGGCAAAGAATCCTCCTGCAATGCAGGAGACCCTGGTTCAATTCCTGGGTCAGGAAGAACCCCTGGAGAAGCAATGGACTACCCACTCCAGTATTCTTGGGCTTCCCTTGTGGCTCAGATGGTAAAGAATCTGCCTGCAATGTATGAGACCTGGGTTCGATACCTGGGTTGGGAAGAACCCCTGGAGGAAGGCATGGCAACTCACTCCAGTATTCTTGCCTGGAGAATCCTTATGGACAGAGGATCCTGGCAGGCTCCAGTCCATGCAGGGTGGCAAAGAGTTGGACACACTGAGCGACTAAGCACAGCCCAGCACAGCACAAGGCTTTGTCTGTTCTGCTCGACTGGGATTCCATCACTTTAGAGACAGAATGCTTCTTGTAGAATCTTAAATTGTGAGGGCAAGTGTGAGAGTGACTTGTGGTGAGGATAAATTAGAAGGTGATGGCGGGGAGTGAGAAGAGGGATGAAGGAAGGAGGAGGACAGAGAAGAGACTGAGAGGGAGCAGAGAAACTGGATGAAGTAAGTGGCGTCTGGCAGCTTTGAAGGTGACCCAATTACAGGCCAGTTACTTCTAATAACACCTTGTATCTCCTCAGTGCCTTTCTCTTGGGAGCTCAAAGCCTGTTACTGATACTATGAACCTGCATGACCTTCCATCAAGGGCAATACTGCTATTAGCATCCTCACCATTTAACAGGCGAGGAGGCCTACAGAAGTGGAGGGACTTGCCAAGGTCCCTGGCAGCTCACAAAAGATGAAGCCAGCATGCAGGGAAATGTTCCCTCCGTTAGCAGCCGCCTCCCAACCCAGGTGAGTCGTACAGTCTGCCTGACCCATTGTCTTGGAGCAAATGACCATGCACTCTGAAGAACTAGTAAGTCATACCGGGTCTACGATGCACTGTGAGGTCACAGACATTACCAGCCTGGTTTTCAAGCAGAGGACACCCTGACTCTTCCTAAGTCACTCGATATGCCAAGGCCAGAACTGGGACAGGGTGGATCTCAGGACGGGGAGGCCAAGCTTTGTCCTTGGGCAGAAAATAGCACCATATCAGGCAATGCCATGACTCAGAAGACATGCAAGGGTGACTGCCCCCTCCTTTGCCACCGAGAGCCCGATTGGGACCTCCTTACGCCTGGCCTCAACTCCTCAGCTGTCCCTGCCTCTGCTGTGATGCATGTCACCCTCCAGCCTTCTCTTAAACATCCTCCCTCCCCTAGAGCGTCACAAGCTTCTAGGGCTGAGGGGTCTAGAGGTCAGAATGTGGGCGGAGGGCATTCCTCAGACCTGAGTCAGAGAGATAAACTCTCAAATAAAGCAGTGGCCGCCCCCTCCCCTCCTCCCGGGGGGAAAAAAAAAACAACCCACATGCATAATCCCGCACACCAGAGCCAAGAATGTACCTGAAAGGGCTTGATTTCTTGGCTTCCTTCCTTCACAAGTACCTTTTGTACCTTTATTAAAATGAGAAAAATGCAGAGCATTCTTGGGCTGCTGTGGCCTCAGGGGCAGTCCTGTGGAGACTGGCAGGGGCGAGGCTGCTAATTACCCTTGCCCAGGGCGAGGTGTCCTTCTCTGCCAGGTTCCCACGCTTGGGAGCAGGGAGAGAGCAGCTCAGGCGGAGGTGTGCTCCCCACCTGGAAGCCAGTGAAGTGAAAGTCACTCAGTCGTGTCCGACTCTACGTGACCCTGTGGAATATACAGTCCGTGGAATTCTCCAAGCCAGAATACTGGAGTGGGAAGGCTTTCCCTTCTCCAGGGGATCTTCCCAACCCAGGTCTCCCACACTGCGGACGGATTCTTTACCAGCTGAGCCACCAGGGAAGCCACCTGGAAGGCAGGGCTGCTGAGAAACAGGCCTGAGAGCCAGAGCTCACCAGCTGAGCCAGAACAGGAAGGGAGGGGGAGGAGCACTACAGTGAAAAGAATGGCGTAGCCTGAGGACTGACATAAGCTGTTGAGAGCCAGATAGGTCCGTGAGGATGGGCCAGTCATCTTCCTTGCGCCTCGGTGTTCGCTCATCCTGACACACCAGCTTCCCTGATGGTTTAGATGGTAAAGAATCCGCCCGAAATTCGGGAGACCCGGGATTCAGTCCCTGGGTTGGGAAGATCCCCTGGAGTAGGGAATGGCAATCCACTCCAGTATGCTTGCCTGGAGAATTCTGAGGACAGAGGAGCCTTGGGGGCTACAGTCCATGGGGTCACAAAGAGTTGGACACGACTGAGTGACCGACACGCAGCACATAGCAGCGAGCTAAGTGAGACAGCCCAGGCGCCATGACAGTTCCCAAATCGATCATAACGGTCAAAAAGTGGGCAGTGGGGACTTCCCTGGTTATCCAGTGGTTAAGAATCTACCTTGCAATGCAGGGGACATGGGTTCGATTCCTGGTCAGGAAACCAAGATCCATGTGCTGTGCAGCAATTAAGCTTGAGAGCCACAACCGCTGAGCCTGGGGGCCACAATGAGAGAGTCTGCATGCTGTCTGCAGCAAAAGATCTCGCATGACACACTGAAGATCTCTAGTGCTGCAGCTAAGGCCCCAAGAAGCCTCATTAATTAATAAATTAATAAACAAAGCAGTGGTCCAGTCCCTGGAAATCCCCACCCCTTCCCCCAAACAGCTGGAATACTCCTCCTGCTTATTAGCTTATGAAATTACCCACCTCTATAAAAACTGACTGGAGAAGACGATGGCACCCCACTCTAGTACTCTTGCCTGGAAACGCCTATGGACGGAGGAGCCTGGTGGGCTGCAGTCCATGTGGTCGCGAAGGGTCGGACACGACTGAGCAAATTCACCTTCACTTTTCACTTTCATGCATTGGAGAAGGAAATGGCAACCCACTCCAGCGTTCTTGCCTGGAGAATCCCAGGGACGGGGGAGCCTGGTGGGCTACTGTCTATGGGGTCACACAGAGTTGGACACGACTGAAGTGACTTAGCAGCAGCAGCAGCAGCAGCAGCATAAAAACAGACAACTCTGTACCCTTGTACCTCTCTCGCCTTCTGAGATGGCCCATACGCTGTCTGTGGAGTGTTTCTCTCTAAATAACTCCACTTCTTACCTATCACTTTGTCTCTCATTGAATTCTTTCTGTTATGAGACACCAAGAATCTGAGCTTGACTAAGTCCTGAGACCAGATGTGTGGACTCAGTTAAAAGGCTGTGGATTCAGGTCCTGATCAAAGTTGCCCGGTTCAGTTTTAGAGCCATGCTATTCATGCTCCATCACTGCAGATGACACCCGTCAAACATGCTGTCTGCTTCCTCTGGAGACCAAAGTCTCCCTGGCAGCAGAAGTCTGGTCTCAGAAAAGCTCTGTAGCTTCAGAGGCAAGTATAGCTCCTGGCAGAGAAAGCGGTGTTTAATGCTCTTCCATGAAATGAATGGACGGATGATGGATGATGAATGGATGGATGATGGATGATGAATGGATAATGGGTGAGGGGTGGATGGATGAATTAATGGATGATGGGAGATGAAAGGTGGATGGATGAATGGCTAGATGAATGGGTAGATGGACAAATGAACAGGATTGTAGGACATAAGAAAGAGATTTGGGATTCTGCCAAAACCCCCATTGTAGCATGCCATTTAACAGTAGGCTTAATAGGGCCGGGGTTAAATATGGGGTGTATAGAAAGAAGACCCTCTACCCTACACAAGCAGCCCATCCAGGACTATTGGGCTAACCCTCTAACTTTAGGAGCAGTGGGGCTTGGACAGACAGGTGGTAGAGCAGAGGAAAGAAATAACCAAAGGAGAAAGGGGAGGGCTGAGGACTGGGGCAGCAAGGCCTCCCTGCTCCCCTGAAGCCCAGCCCTTGTTCTGCCCCCAAATCAGACCAACTGGCCCCAGCCATGTCAGCAGTCCTTGGGAGAGTCTACCCTGGGGCCTGGCTCCTCTCTGTTGTTGGGGGCTTCAGGCAACCCATTATACTTCACTGTCCTTCCACTGGGACCTTTCATCTGTCTGGCTCACAGCAGAGGGCTGTGATTACACCCCTATCTTACAAGGGACATAAACTGGGGCAAATCAGGATGTGCCTTTCAAGCTGCAGCATGACTTGACGAGCTGCTGGTGAAGTTCTCAGGGCTGGGGGGAGGGGAGCAGTGACTGTACCTTGTTGCTGGAGGGAAGCCCCATCCTTGGTTGTTGGCTTTGTGTGGGGCTTCTGGGAAGCAGAAGGCTGGGAGGCAAAGGGGGAACGTGGTCCCCGCTGTCCAGCTGGGTCAGCTTCCCAGGCCATGGTGGTTGCAACATCCAGCCTGAGCAGGACCCTGCCCCCTTGCGTGAGGCTCTGATGCCCACACCTACCCCTCATTTTCTTTCCCACACACCTGGCCTGAATGCGAACCTCCTTTTGCAGGCAAAGGGGGCCTTACCTGGGAATAAATGACCTTAAGCCACAGAGCCTTCATCTGCATGTCCTCTCAGACCGTGCAGGGCTTCTGGGAGCTAGAGAGTGCTATAGGCAGGGAGCAAGGCCAAAAGACAGTCTCCAGAGCCACTTGTGGTAAATTGCCTAGAGAACTGGCAGGAGGAAGGCAGTCCGATGTCCACTGCTCTTGTAATTTCTTGTCATTTGTTTGCATTCTAAATATGAATTAACATCTACATGTAATTTTGTGTTCTTTTCCTCAAAGAGGGCCCCCAGTCATAAAAACATCAGTCCTACAGCACCTGGATGTGAATTAGTGTGGACCTAAATAGATTCCCTCCTAGCTCAGTTGGTTAAGAATCTACCTGTATTGCAGGAGACCCAGATTCGATCCCTGGGTTGGGAAGATTCCTTGGAGAAGGAAATGGCAACCCCTCCAGGATTCTTGCCTGGAGAATCCCATGGACAGAGCACCCTGGCAGGCTACAGTCCATGGGGTCACAGAGTTGGACAGGACTTAGTGGCTTAAACCAGCACCTAAATCCTGAGGCTGGTGTCCTTGTAAGAAGAGGGAGATCTGGACTCAGAGACATGTGAGGTGTGAAGATGGTAGCAGAGATTGGAGAGATGGGTTTTAGGAGCCAGAAACCGGGGGAGCGGCGAGGAACAGATTCCCTGCGGAACCTCCAGAGGAAACCAAATCTGCTGACCCCTTGATTTCAGAGCTCTGGCTCCTGAAGGTGTGAGAAGGCCCTTCCGTTCTGGAAGCCCCTCATGCATGGTGCTTTACAGCAGTTTCAGGGACTTCACACCTTGTGGGGGAGAGGAAGAATTCAAGTGTGCATGCGTGTGCCAAGTTGCTTCAGTCGTGTCTGACTCTTTTCAACGCCATGCACTGTAGCCCACCAGGCTCCTCTGTCCATGGGATTCTCCAGGCAAGAATACTTGAGTGGGTTGACATTTCCTTCTCTAGAAGATCTTCCTGACCCAGGGTTTGAACCTGTGTCTCCTGCAGCTCCTGCATTGCAGGAGGATTCTTTACTGCTGAGCCATTGGAAAAGCCTGAAGGATCTGTACTCAGGGAATATGATTTAGACCATTAGTAATTAAAAAAAAAAGAAAGACAGGTGGTAGCATTCACCGAGGTCAGGGATAATAGCATGCATATATAATAGCATAAATTCTGTGCTCATGAGAAGAAAATTCATTTTAGGATAACTTTAAATTGAATAGACTTAGGATATGGGAGAAATTGGAACAGAAGAACATTTCACTTTAAGAAGCGTGCTTAATAAAATTAAAAGTAGGGACTTCCCTGGTGGTCCAGTGGTTAAGAGTCTGCCTGCTAATTCAGGGGACACAGGTTCAGTCCCTATTTGGGGAAGATTCCATGTGCTGAAGGGCAACTGAGCCACAGCTACTGACGCCAGCGCATCATGACTCGAGGAAGCTGGTGAGCAGTAATGAAGACCCAGCACAACCAAAAATGAATAAAAAATTTTAAATTAAGTTAAAAGTAAAACAAAACAAAAAGTACAAGTTACATGTCACTCTTGATTGGCTCTTGATAAGTCTGTGGCTGTGACGGGACGGTCATGGGTTTTGCTCACGATTGTGCAAGAGTTTAAATCCTTGGGCAGAAATCGCCCGAGATCATGTCAACATGGCCTGCAGCCCTTCGTGCCTTGGCTTCTTCAGGAGCACGGGATGAGGGAAAACTTTTTTTTTCCTTTGTGATCATAGCTGCCTGAATTGCTCACCCTTCTGAAGCGGGGTTGGGAGGCGAGGGCAAACAGGCTGCCTCACGAAGTTCTTGCTAGCCCCAGTCCTGTGCAGAACTTGTGAGTCACCGAGGGCTTTTGAAGATGAGTGACGGTGCGCCAGCTTCCCAGGAAGATTAAGCATCAGTCATGGCTGTGCTTGCCTGGGTGCTGTGGGGCTGACTCACGTGGACCGGGACGGACATCGATGTGGATGCCTGAGAAACGCAGTGTCCAAGGCCGTGGTTCTGCCGTCTCCACATGTTTTGGGGTGTTTCCTCCTTTTGGTGTTTCTTTTTGCTATTGTATATACTATAGATTACCTAAATAAACGTATACACTTGTTGCTGTTCAGTCACTCAGTCGTGTCTGACTCTTTGTGACCCCATGGACTACAGCACGCCAGGCTTCCCTGTCCTTCTCTGCCTACTGAGTTGCTGTTGCTATTCAGCCATTTCATTCTCTGTCACCCTCTTCCCCTCCTGCCCTCAGTATTTCCCAGCATCAGGAAAATACCTCTATTTATGTAATCTGTACTTTTAATGTGTCTGTGCTTATATACCTAGGTGTATATATAATATATATATATACATGTATACATACATATGTATGTATATGGGGGTACTTGTATATATATATATATGTGTGTGTGTGTGTGTGTGTGTGTATCTCTATATATGGGATACCTCTATTTTTGTAATCTGTACTATATATAAATGTGTGTGTGTGTATAAAAATAGAGGTATTATAGGTATACATATCCAGAATACCTATATATATTCCTATATGTATGGGATACCTTTATTTACATAGTTTGTACTATATGTTGTTGTTCAAGCACTCAGTTGTGCCTGACTCTTTGCGACCCCATGGACTGCAGCATGGCTAGGCTTCCCTGCCCATCACCAACTCCCAGAGCTTGCTCAAACTCATGTCCATCGAGTCAGTGATGTCATCCAACCATCTCATCCTGTTGCTCCCTTCCCTTCCTGCCCTCAATCTTTCCCATCATCAGGGTATTTTCCAATGGGTTGGCTCTTTGCATCCAGTGGCCGAAGTATTGGAGCTTCCGCTTCAGCATCAGTCCTTCTAATGAATATTCAGGATTGATTTCCTTCAGAATGGACTGGTTTGATCTCTTTGCTGTCCAAGAGACTTTCAAGAGTCTTCTCCAGCACCACAGTTAGAAAGCATCAATTCTTCGGCACTCTGTCTTCTTTATGGTCCAACTCTCGCATCCACATATGACTACTAGAAAAAACCGTAGCTTTGACTATACAGACCTTTGTTGGCAAAGTGATATTTCTGCTTTTTAATATGCCATATAGGTTGGTCATAGCTTTCATTGCAAGAAGCAAGCATTTTAATTTCCTGACTGCCGTCATTGTCTGCAGGGATTTGGGAGTTCAGGAACATAAAGTCTGTCACTGTTTCCACATCTATTTGCCATGAAATGATGGGACCAGATGCTATGATCTTAGTTTTTTGTATGTTGAGTTTTAAGCCAGTTTTCATGCTCCTCTTTCATCTTTATCAAGAGGCTCTTCAGTTCCTCTTTGCTTCTTTTGCCCCACAGAGCACTGAGTGGAGTTCCTTGTGCTATACCGTAGGTTCTCATTAGTTATCTATCTTATGCGTAGTATCAGTAGTCTATATAATATCAATCCTAATCTACCAGTTCATCTCACCCCTTACCCCCTTCTCTATGTCTAGGTCTCTATTTCTGTTTTGCAAATAGGTTCATCTTTTTTTTTTTTTTGAATCTTGTTTGTTTTTTAAGAGAGAGGAATAAAACAGGCGATGGATACTTGGAGCAGAGTATGAATTGATTGGCAACTTTTTTCTGAAAATGATTTCAGCTTTGAGGACCGTATCGTCTCTGTCACGAACACTCGGATTTTTCCGTCATTGTGCAGAAGCAGTGATGGGCAGCGAATGAGTAAGCAAGTGTAGCTGTTTTCCAACAAACCTTTCTTTTCAAAAACAGGCAGAGGGGCCAGAGCTGTTTGGCAGCCCCTGGTGCAAAGGCATGAACGGTTTTGGGTGAGTCTCACATCAGATTGAGGAGAAAGCTGATTAGTCACCCACTCGCCTTGGACAGACTGGCAAAGCTGGGACACTCCGGGTGCCTTTCCTTGCTGCTGCACATGGCTTTTTACCAGAATCAAAATGGATCTGAAGAAATTATTTTGTGCAAATTCAGTTTCACACTGTCTGAGCCCAGCAGAATGGAGGATCAATAATAGCTGGAGATACTGCGAGAGCCGTGCTGACCCTTTAGCTGGATAAAACATTTGCAGGACAGGAATAGAGACCCAGATGTAGAAAACGGACATGTGGACATGAGGCATGCATACCTGTGTGTGCTAAGTTGCTTCTGTCATGTCCAACTCTTGGTGACCCATGGACCGTAGCCTGCCAGGCAAATTGAGAGCGTAGCAATGACATATATACACTACCATGGGCTTCCGAGGCGGCGCAGTGGTAAAGAAGTTGCCTGCTAGCACAGCAGATGTAAGAGACTCAGATTTGATCCCCAGGTCAGGAAGATCCTGTGGAGTAGGAAATGACAACCCTCTCCAGTATTCTCGCTTAGAAAATCCCCTGGACAGAGGAACCTGGTGGGCTACAGTCCATGGGATCGCAGAGTCGGACATGGCTGAGCATGCATGTACATATGTGTGTCAAATAGCTAGTGGGAAGCTGCTGTATAGCACAGGGAGCTCAGCTCAGTGCTCCGTGATGATGTAGAGGGGTGGGATGGCGGGTGGAGTGAGAGGTCAGTCCAAGAGGGAGAGGATATATGCATACATATGGCAGGGTCACTTTTATTGTACAGCAGAAACTAACACAGCATTGTAAAGCAATTATACGCCAATTTAAAACAAACAAAACAACAATGGAAAACAAATTGCAGGCTTTGGGGGCAGAAGGCAATTCCCCGAGGCCAGGACCCCAGTGTCTGCAAAGGCAGAGCATCACTGGCCAGGCTCGAGCTTGCTTTCTCTGAGGATCTTGGAAATGTCATCACAGAGTTCAGCTATGGAACACTCTCCAGGAAAAGTTCCATTTCCACTTCTCCAGGATGATTCAAAAGAAAAATTATACAAACTAGTTTTGGTACACAAGGAGGTCATGGGGGCGGAAAGGAGAAACTTTAGGTCTTGTCACCCTCAGCATCACTACTCTTGGCTGGAGCTTGATGGTGAAGGAACAGGGTCAGCCCTGCAGTGGCTTTTCCTCTGTGGGAAGGGACCAATGAGATGAGGGTCCCGTCGCAGCCGCTTTGTCACATCATGGGCCAGGCAGTGCTGGGTGAGCCCTATCAGTCCCTCAGATAATCCTCCCCATGACTTTGAATGAAGAATTGAGATGCCCATCGTGCAGATCAGGAACCTGAGACACAGAGAAATTTGATAACTTTTGTCAAGAATGTATAGCTTTAAAATAGCTGAAGATTGGCTCTGATCTGAACCCACAGTTGGTCCACTTGCCCACTGTGTGAGATGGTGCCTCATGTCACTTAATCCAGAGCATGGGAATTTGTGATTCTGTTAGACTTGGGCTATGCAATACTGGTCAATAACATTTCCAGGTAACATCCTGCACTGGGGGCTTTGTCAGAGTTCCTCAAGTGATGTGAGCAAAGTCTGAACGTATGTCTGCTTCCTTGCAAGCTGTCGTCAATCCCCCAGGCCCTGGGCACTGTCTGTGTCTGTGTGTGCATTGTACTAGCTGTGACATACGTGTGCGTGTCCCCACTTTTCAGGGCCCAGCCTGACTCAGCACCTGCCGGGAGGGAGCCCACGCCCGCTGAGCCACGGGGAGGTGCAGAGGGAGTTTCCACGGTCCTGAGTCACAGCCAGTGTTGACAGTGCCGAGGGGAGGGCTCTCAGAAGTGAGCCTGGTGGGGGAGCCGTGGTGGAAGGGGTGGGAATTGAGTGCCAGGAGAGTGTCAGCCCATCATCACCCATCCAGCGGGGACAGGCAGGACGGTGCCGTATGCATGGACCAATGACCAGATGAGACCTGGGTTAGAATCCCCCTCCACCAGCCACTGGCTCCTACGTTTGTGTAATAAGAACATTTTCCTTTGCTGATGCTCTAAGGCTTAGAATGTGAGTCTTAGCAAAACACCTGGCCCATAATAGTCTTCATAAAAAATAGTTTTTGAAAGATTCCTTGTGAAGCAGCAGAATCTAATGATTTTGGCAATAAACTTATAAACCCTCCTTTTTAAAATGTGCATCTATTTAATAAAATATTTTTATTTATTTGTTTTGTTTTTGGTTCCATTGAATCTTCGTTGCTGGGCAGGGGCTTTCTCTAGTTGCAGTGAGCGCGGGCTGCTCTCTGCGGTGCGTGGCCTTCCCATTGCGGTGGGTTCTCTCGCCTCCGGGCACGGGCTCTAGCGTGTCCGCAGCATGTGGGCTCAGTAGGTGTGGCTCGCTGGCTCTAGGGTACAGACTCAGCTGAGTACCAGCAGAGTGGTACCTGGGCTTAGTTGCTCCTCCACACGCGTGGATCCTCCCAACCAGGGATCGAACCTGCGTTCTCTGCTTTGTCAGGCAGATTCTTATCCACTGTACCACCAGGGAAGTCCCAAATCCTCCTTTTTGTAATCTGTTGTAATGAGTCTGTCCCCAGCTGTCCTTTTCCTGTGACCCCAAACCACAGTGCACCTCCCATTAAAGGGTGGACAGGCAGGTCCCTGAGAATAAGGAGACCTGCCTGGACTGGTTGCTGATACCTCCCATCCTGCAACAGGTGGACAATGGCCTCCGTCCACCTTCTCTGGGGAAAACATGTGAGAAAGGTAGGGGAGGACTGATTTTTTAAAAATTATTTTTATTGATTGATGATTGGTTTACAATAATGGTTTGATTTCTGTCATACATCAACGTGAGTTAACCATGGGTATATATATACGTCCCCTCCCTCTTGAATCTCCCTCCCCCCTCCCACCCATTCCCACCTCTCTAGGTTATTACAGAGCTCCAGTTTGAGTTTCCTGAGTCATACAGCAAATCCCCATTGGCTATCTAGTTACGTATGTTAGTGTATACGCTTCCATTGTACTCAAATCCACAAACAAAAGTTCTGGAGAGGGTGTAGAGAAAAGGGGACCCTCCTACTCTGCTGGTGGGAATGGAGACGAGGACCGGTTCTGACTGAAAACATTTACATCTTGGTTGTTTTCCATCACAGGAAACATCACTTTCTGCATCATCACGGGTCCGAGGCTTGTTGTCTCTCTTACAGCAGAATAGCTACCTGTGGGGGCAGGGCTCTGTCCTGCTTCTTTATCACTCTATCACCAGCCCTTAAAATAATGCCTGACTCCCTGAGTTTTCTATTATAAGATAAAAAAGCTACTCTGCTTTCTTACCATACGAAGCAGTAAGTTAAATCCTCCATAATTCCATATCTCCCCTGGCAGATTAATCATTTAAAAAATTGAGGTATAGTTGACTTACAATAATATTATATTGTGTTAGTTTCAGGTATACAACATAGTAATTTGGTATTTGTATAGGATATATTCCATACAAAGTTATTATGAAATATTGACTATATTCCCTATGTTGTACATTATATCTATGAAACAACTGACTCATTTTATACTTCATAATTTGCTCCTCTTAATCCCCACCACCTGTTTTGCCTCTCTCTTCTTCCCTCTCCCCCTAGCAACCACTAATTTGTTCTCTGTGACTCTGTTTCTGTTTTGTTATATTTGTTCACTTGTTTTATTTTTTAGATTTCACAAGTAAGTGAAAACATGTAGTATTTGTCTTTCCCTGTCTGACTTATTTCACTAAGCATAATACCCTCCAGGCCCTTCCATGTTGTTGCAAATGGCAAAATTTCTTTCTTTTTAAATGTTATCGTTCTTGTTTAGTCATCAAGTTATGTCAGACTATTTGCAACTCCATGGACCGCAGCACGCCAGTTTTCCCTATCCTGCCCTTCACGTCTCCTAGAGTTTGCTCCGGAGAAGACAATGGCACCCCACTCCAGTACTCTTGCCTGGAAAATCCCACGGACGGAGGAGCCTGGTAGGCTGCAGTCCATGGGGTCATTAGGAGTCGGACACGACTGAGTGACTTCACTTTCACTTTTCACTTTCATGCATTGGAGAAGGAAATGGCAACCCACTCCAGGGTTCTTGCCTGGAGAATCCCAGAGACGAGGGAGCCTGGTGGGCTTCCGTCTATGGGGTCGCACAGAGTCGGACACGACTGAAGCGACTTAGCAGCAGCAGCAGCAGCAGCAGCAGCAGAGTTTGCTCAGAATCATGTCTATTGAGTTGGTGATGCCATCCAGCCATTTCATTCTGTCATCCCCTTCGCCTCCTGCTCTCAATCTTTCCCAGCATCAGGGTCTTTCCCAATAAGTCAATTCTTCCCATCAGGTGGCCAATGTACTGGAGCTTCAGGTTCAGCATCAAGCCTTCCAATGAATATTCAGGCTTGATTTCCTTTAGGGTTGATTGTTTTGATCTCCCCTCTGTCCAAGGGACTCTCAAGAACATTCTCCAGCACCACAATTTGAAAGCATCAATTTTTAATGGCTGAGTAGTATCCCATTGCATATATATAATATATACATGAAATGACTATGTACACACGCATACATACACGCCACATCTTCTTGATTCATTCATCTACTATTGGACACTTTGGTTGTCTCCATATCTTGACTGTTGTAAATAATGCTGCTATGAACATTGGGATGCATGTATCTTTTCAAATTTGCGCTTTCATTTCTTTTTTTCAGATAAATACTCAGAATGGAATTGCTGGATCAAATGTTAGTTAAAAAATTTTTAATTTTTTGAGGAACCTCAATACTGATTTCCACAGTGGCTGTACCAATTTACATTCCCTCCAGCAGTGTGCTAGGGTTCTCTTTTCTCCACGTGCTCACCAACTTTTGCTATTTGGGATCTTTTTGATGATAGCCATTCTGACAGGTGTAAGGTGATACCTCACTGTGGTTTTGATTTGCATTAATCAGTTGATTAATGATGTTGAATGTCTTTTTATGTGCCTATTGTTCAGCTGGATGACTGGTTTTTGAAAAATGTCTATTTAGTTTCTTTTGCCCATTTTAAAATCGGGCTGCTTTGCTTATGCTGCAATGCATGAGCTGTTTATATGTTTTGGATGTGAACCCCTTGATAGTCCTGTGTGCTTAGTTGCCCAGTTGTGTCCAACTCTTTGAGACCCCGAGGACTGTAGCCCACCAGGCCCCTCTATCCATGGGAATTCTCTAGGCAAGAATACTGGAGTAGGGTTGCCATGCCCTCCTCCAGGGGATCTTCCCAACCCAGTGACCGAACTCCGGTCTCCCGCATTATAGGCAGATTCTTTATCCCCTGAGACACCAGGGAAGCCCAAGAATACTGGAGTGGGTAGCCCTTCCCGTCTCCAGGGAAACTTCCTGACCCAGGAATTGAACCAGGGTCTCCTGCATTGCAGGAGGATTCTTTATCAGCTGAACTCCTAGGGAAGCCCATTTCATTGTCAGTCAGATTATCTGCAAATATTTTCTCCCACTAGTAGGCTGTCTTTTTATTTTGCTGATGGTTACATTTGCTGTGCAAAAGCTTTTAAGTTCGGTCCTGTGTGAGTCTTTTTTTCCCCTTGCTTTGGGAGGCAGACCTAAAGAAACACCTTTACTATTTATGTCCAAGATTGTGCTGCCTTTGTCTCCTTCTAGAAGTTTTATGGTTTCCGGTCTTATATTTAAGTTTTCAATTCATTTTGAGTTTATTTTTGTATACGATGGTAAAGAATGTTCCAATTTCATTCTTTTAGAAGTAACTGTCTAGTTTTCCCAATACCATTTATTAAAGAGATTGTTTTTTCTCCATTGTATATGCTTGCCTCCTTTGTTGTAGACTAACCAACCATGTGTGTACAGGTTTGTTTCTGGGCTCTCTTCTGTTCCATTGATCTATGTGTCTGTTTTTGATTACTGTATCTTTGTAGTATAGTCTGAAGTCAGGAGGCATAATACCTCCAACTTTGTTGTCCTCTAAGATCAGAAACATGATAAGGATGCCCACTCTCACCACTTCTGTTTTATTTAGTATTGAAAGACCTATTCGTAGCAACCAAACAAGAAAAAGAATTAAAAGGCATCCAAACTGGAAGGAAAGACTTTTGCAGATTACATGATATTATATGCAGAAAACCCTAAAGACTTCGCAAAAAAATTATAAGAACTAATAAATCAATTCGGTAAAGTTTCAGGATACAAGATTCATATCCTGAACAGATACAAGAAATCTATTGCATTTCTAGGCACTAATAATGAACTATGAGAAAGATTCGTATCCTGAACAGATACAAGAAATCTGTTGCATTTCTATGCACTAATAATGAACTATGAGAAAGAGAAATGATGAAAGCAATTCTACTTGTAATCCAGTTAAAAAGAATAAAATATCTAGGAATAAATTTAACCAATGAGGTGGAAGACTGTACTCTGGAAAATGATCAAGACATTGATGCAGAAAGATGACAACAATAGAAATGACCAAGAAGATATCCCATATTCATTAATCAAAAGAATTAGTATTGTTAAAATGTCCATCTTACCCAAAGCAATCTACAGATTTAATGTGATCCCTATGAAAATACCCCTGACACTGGAACTGGAATTGCAATCCTACAGTGTGTATGGAACCACAAAAGACCCTGAATAGACAAAGGTATCTTGGGGAAAAGACCAAATGAACCATTTTAACCATTTACTATAAATTCTTACACATTTTAAAACACATGTTAATTCTTTAAAGCAATGATGAGATCTCATATGTAGAATTTTTGCAACTTGCTTAGCAACATGACTTGGACAACTTTCCTGTAGGTATGTACAAATTAACCTCTTTGTTTCCTTGGTTGTATACTATTCCAGCCTGTAGAATGCCATATTGTACTAATTAAACCTTTGCTGCTAAAAATGTGTGTTGTTTTCAAACTTGGCTCTTACAAGCAATGTGGTAATAAATATTCATCTGGCATATTTTGATGCTTGGAGTAAATGATGGACATACTTTAGGAACTGGGTCAGAGTGTATGAAAGCTCTAAATTTTGTTAGATTTTGCCGATTGCTCTTCCTAAGGCTGTGCCACTTTGCATTCCCTGCAACGCTGTGTGGGAGTGTGACTCTGCTCAAAGCTCACCAGCATATGCTATCACATTTCCAAATCTTTACTCACTCGGCTTAAACTTGTTTCAGAAGCAGGTCAGCCTCAGAGTGCCGTCTTAATTTTGCGTTTTCACAAAATTTTCATTGATTTTTACAAGTGTGCGTGAGTGTGCATGTGTCCATGTGTCTGTGTGCATGCATCCATGGGAAATCCCATGGACGGTGGAGCCAGTGAGCTACAGTCCATATAGAGTCACAAAAGAGCAAAAAAGATTATCTGAATGACCACCTCAAATTGTCTGCAGCCACAAGCTCTTGTTACCTACTTACACTTGATTTATAATCATTATCAACTAGCCAAATATATGAATGAGGCTTTGCCGCCAACCTCTTGAACCAGAGGAGGAGTGGGGACCACTGAGACTCCCACGTGCAGTGTAGTTCGGAGGGTGGTGAACGAATGGTGGGATCCTGTCCCTCTTCATATAAACTCCCAGCATTTCATTAGCAGTAAATACAGTAGGAAAAAAATCATCCAGTGTAGACTTTAACATTGTGAGTTGTTTCTTATTATATTTTGGGATGAACGCGACCTTGAATATTCACTGGAAGGACTGACACTGAAGCTCTTTGGCTACCTGGTGCAAAGAGCCTACTCATTGGAAAGATCCTGATGCTGGGAAAGACAGAAGGCAAAAGGAGAAGAGGGCAGCAGAGGATGAGATGGTTAGATAGCATCCCTGACTCATTGGATGTGAATCTGGGCAAAGTTTCGGAGATAGTGGAGGACAGGGAAGCCTGGAGTGCTGCAATCCATGGGGTCACAAACAGTTGGACATGACTTAGCCGCTGAACAACAACAACAACTTATATATTTAGGACCATCCAAGTGACGGATTGGAGGTTAAACAGTTTTTTGTTTTAAAAGAGAAATAATAATTACAATAATCGTAACTCCAAAAAGGGATCATTATTTTCAAACCCAAAGGAATCAACTAAAATATAAAACAGAAGTATAAATTCTAAAAAGAAAAATTTAAATCCATCATTGGTGATTTAGTTTTAACAGAGCAGCATCATCCATTACATTAAGCTTCTATTGCTAATTTGAAAGGTATTGATATTGTCGTTTCCTTTCATTTTATTTATAAACCTCCTTGGGTTTTAGTTACACAAGAGCTATAAATGTAATATATTTATGCACAATACATATAAGTTATATTAACATTAAAATGATTCAACAAAAACTTGGAAGACCACACACTTTTTCTTTTCAGTTCAGTTCAGTTCAGTCGCATTTCTTTTAGGGAATTCATAAATACAAGCTCTAGAAACACCAAGAAGCCCCAGATGAATGTTTTACTTGCAAGCTTGGTCCAAGTCAGGCTTCAGCAATATGTGAGCCGTGAAATTCCTAATGTTCAAGCTGGTTTTAGAAAAGGCAGAGGAACCAGAGATCAAATTGCCAACATCCTCTGGATCATGGAAAAAGCAAGAGAGTTCCAGAAAAACATCTATTTCTGCTTTATTGACTATGTCAAAGCCTTTGATTGTGTGGATAACAATAAACTGTGGAAAATTCTGAAAGAGACGGGAATACCAGATCACCTGACCTGCCTCTTGAGAAATCTGTATGCAGGTCAGGAAGCAGCAGTTAGAACTGGACATGGAACAACAGGCTGGTTCCAAATAGGAAAAGGAGTACGTCAAGGCTGTACACTGTCACCCTGCTTATTTAACTTCTATGCAGAGTACCTCATGAGAAATGCTGGGCTGGAAGAAACACAAGCTGGAATCAAGATTGCTGGGAGAAATATCAATAACCTCAGATATGCAGATGACACCACCCTTATGACAGAAAGTGAAGAGGAACTAAAAAGCCTCTTGATGAAAGTGAAAGTGGAGAGTGAAAAAGTTGGCTTAAAGCTCAACATTCAGAAAACGAAGATCATGACATCTGGTGCCATCACTTCATGGGAAATAGATGGGGAAACAGTGGAAACAGTGTCAGACTTTATTTTTGGGGATTCCAAAATCACTGCAGATGGTGACTGCAGCCATGAAATTAAAAGACGCTTACTCCTTGGAAGAAAAGTTATGACCAACCTAGATAGCATATTCAAAAGCAAAGACATTACTTTGCCGACTAAGGTCCATCTAGTCAAGGCTATGGTTTTTCCAGTCGTCATGTACTGATGTGAGAGTTGGACTGTGAAGAAGGCTGAGTGCCGAAGAACTGATGCTTTTGAACTGTGGTGTTGGAGAAGACTCTTGAGAGTCCCTTGGACTGCAAGGAAATCCAACCAGTCCATTCTGAAGATCAGCCCTGGGATTTCTTTGGAAGGACTGATGCTAAAGCTGAAACTCCAGTACTTTGGCCACGTCATGCAAAGAGTTGACTCATTGGAAAAGATTCTGATGCTGGGAGGTATTGGGGGGCAGGAGGAGAAGGGAACGACAGAGGATGAGATGGCCGGATGGCATCACTGACTCAATGGATGTGAGTCTGAGTGAACTCTGGGAGTTGGTGATGGACAGGGAGGCCTGGCGTATTGCAGTTCATGGAGTCGTAAAGAGTCGGACACGACTGAGTGACTGAACTGAACTGAAGCTAGGTGTGTGTTGGATAGAGAAGTGGGGTAAACATCTGAGCTGGTGGAAGGTTCCAGGTGCTGTGTGAGATTCTTTGTCATAGCTTATTGTGCCTCTGGAGGATGGGGCCCAAGTACAGTTGGCAGAGAGATGGGGAATCCAGTTCAAGAGACAAAGGCTCACAAGAGCTAGACAGGATCTGACGGGATCCTAGAATGACCCTGCCAAACCACAGGAGGACTATAAAGGGAAACTGAAGCAGAAGACAACAGCGCAGTATTGGGGTATGAAGCTGTTGTCAAAGGGAGGAGATTAGTGATGCAGGGGTCACGCCAGCCCCCAGAGCTGACCACGAGCCCAGAGGCTAGAAGGAAGATGGTCACCCGCCAGAGAGCTCTCACCCTGGTCCAGAGAGCTCTCAGTCCTGGGAATGCTGCAGGAGTCCCAGGAGTCTGTGACCCTGAGGACCAGGGAGGCATGGCTGGCATGAGACAGTTGTTGGCCATTCTGCCCTCACCGGACATGTGGGTTGTTTTTCATTTGTTATTATTATGAATAAACAGCTTATTTTCTCAGAATTTTCCAGACCTACAAAACCTCTACTCATTGTTGGGCAGAAATTTGGGCTCTTGTCCTAGGATTTGTGCTGCAAGGCTAAGTCACTTCAGTTGTGTCTGATTCTGCAACCCCATGGACTGCAGTCTTCCAGGTTCCTCTGTCCATGGGCTTCTCCAGGCAAGAACAGTGGAGTGGCTTGCCATTTCCTCCTCCAGGGGTTCTTCCCAACCCAGGGATTGAACCCGCATCTCTTGGATCTCCTGCCTTGGCAGGTGAATTCTTTACCACCATGCTACCTGGGAAGCCTGTCCTGGGACTTAAGAAGAATCAAATCTCTTTTGAGGTAACCTTCTGATCTTCCCACAGGCAAGATGTCCAGTGCACGGGAAAGGGTGGCCTGTGTTTGAACGAGGCCATCTCTCTTCTTCCATGAAAATATCTGAATGCCGATAGCTATTTTCTCATCAGGTAACTGGGGCGTTTTGTTCTCTTTCCTATCAGCCACACAAAATATAGAATTGGCATTGTTGGGCTAAACAGATTGATTTCTAGTTCCTGCCCCCTCCCCCCCAAACTGTTTTAGATATCTATGACCAAACATATATTGTTAAAAAATCCTACCACGCATTTTTATTTTCCAAGTTCCACACTGCTTAAAGTTAAAAATCATAAAAAAATTAGTAAACCAACAATTTTAGTTTTGCCCTTTCCCCAAATAAACTACATCATTGAGTAATAAGCAAGTGCAACACCCTTGGCTTCTCTCCAGTGCTAATAAAAGAACACTTCCCCAACTCCTGCCAAGCCAGATGTAAAAATGGTGCTGTCTCAGACCAGGTGAGCACTTCAGAGAGGGAATCCGGGAACAGCAGGTCTCCCAGACACTGGATCATTTACTGACTGCATGGCATTGCGTAGGTAACTTAACCTCCCGTGCCTGGGTTCCTCATTCGTAAACCAGAGCCAATAATTTATTCATCACCCAGGGCTATTGTGAAGGCTACATGAGAACCATGCCTGGCATATAAGCACCATGTAAATGTTAGCCGGCATCGTAAGAGTAAAACTTCATGTGTAAAAAGAGATGGGGAGGGGACCAAGAATGTCTATTATTTTCAAATAATTTTATGTATTACTTTTTTAAGTCGTCTTGGTTTTGGCTGTGCTGGGTCTTGCTCTAGTTGCAGAGGTTGGTGGTTGCTCTCTGGTGGTGCTGTGTGGCCTCTCTTGTCTCACTGCACTGGCTTCTCTTGTCTCAGAGCACGGCTCTAGGGCACGTGGGCTTCTGTAGGCGTAGCATGTGGACTCCGTGTTTGTGGCACGCGGACTCCAGAGTGCACTGGCTTCCCTAATTGCGGCTTGTGGGCTCTGTATCTGTGGTGCATCAAGGCCTGTGGGATCTCTGCGCACCGGGGATTGAACCCCTGTCCCCTCACTGGCAGGCAGATTCTTAACCACTGCACCACCAGGAAAGCCCCAAGAATGTCTATTTTTTATTTGCTTGTAGTTCCCTAAAGAAACTCTTGAAGGGTACATAGGAAAACTAGTAACATGGTTGTTTAAGGAGGAGGCGGGGGTGTGGGGGAAGCACCCGACGGAGGAGCGCTGAAAGATTTTCACCATCTATACAATATGTGGTGAGTACATATGGCTATGTGTGCATGAATTTTATAATGTATGTGCACATTTGAAACTATTCAAGCCATATGGATGCGTTCCCTCTAAAAATGCATGCGCATCAGTGCACGTGATATGTCTTTAGAATCTTTTGGAGCTTCTCAGCAGGAAGAAGGCAGCCCCTTGGCAAAGCTGGCGGGTGTTCTGCAGGCAACAGAAGGCTCCTGCCACCTGGTCCGTTCTCCGCTCTGTACCTGGGAAGTGCAAGCCAAGCGCGGTTTCACCTGCAGGAATGAGCTCATCGCAGACACCTGGAACACGCTCTTTAAACTGTTTCTGTTCTCACTTCGTAACCTTCATGTAATTGTTCTGACATATACTCCCAAGTCCTCTTAAAGCAGATGATGAGCGTTCTATTTTTAAATACATAAACGTGCAAAACTTACAGGAGCACCCATTGCTTGAGATCCCTTTAAAAGCCTGTCAGTATGAGATGCTTTGCGCTTACCCTCCGTAATTGTCCCAGTGACCCTAAAGTTGAGATTCTTATGCCTGTTTGGCTGCGGAGGATACTGAGACCCAGCCAGGCTGAGGAGCCACCTTGAATTGCACAGCTGGTCAGTAGAGAGCTGCGGTTCCCCTGCTTAGAGAAATGGCTGATGGTGGATCCACCTGCCCCGCCTCACCCACCCTGCAAGGCAAGGAGGTGGCCATACACTGGATTCCTTCAGCAGCAGCCTCACACAGATGGCAGGTCTTGATGATTTCCAGAATGTCCCTGGTCATAAGCATGCTTGTTTATTTTATGGTTCTATGCTAAGGCTGAGAAGGGAAAAGCAGCTTTATCAGGTGTTACCAGCCTCCTACTACAGATTCTGTAGCAAACTACCAAAAATTAGTGCATAGAAAATGACTGTATTAGGCATCTGGAGATCACAAGTCTGAAACGGGTCTCACTGGGCTGAAACCAAGGGGTTAGCAGCACAAATCCTCCTGAGGCTCCAGCAGGGAAAAGCTGTTTCCTTGCCTTTTCCAGCTCCTAGGAGCACCCTTACTCCTTGACTTGGAGCCCCATCATCCTTCTTCATAGGCAGCTACTCTGGGTCAGAACCTCCCACTTTTAAGAACTCTCTTATTTACATTAGTCTCCCATCTGGATAATCCAGGAAAACCTCCCAAAGTTAAGGTCAGTGGTTTAGCAATGTCAGCTCTGCCTGCGCCTGAATTCCCTTTGACGTGTACTGTACCAAGTTCATGGTGACGCGCACTAGGACATGGACATCTTTGGGGGAAGGTGTCATTCCTCTGACTACATGCAGAGTCTCTCAGGGACTGGAACAAGCCAGATTCCTCCCCACTCAGGGTCTCTATTCTGTGCAGGAGGGCTTCTCCAGGTCTCGGCACTTCCCACTTGTCCTTTCCAGGTGGGCTCTCAGGTTGCAGTTCCTGATGTTGTTACCTTGGTTACTATCTTTTTTCCTGGACCACAGGCTCCAGAGACAATGACCACGCTCAGCCCAAACTTCAGTCCATCCAGCCCTGATCAGGCCACCAATCTGCAAAACCGAAAACAATGTCAGACCTCACATTTATAGATCACATTCTGAAAGTAGAAGTGTGAGTTGCTCAGTCGTGTCTGACTCTTTGCGATCCCATGGACTGTAGCCCGCCAGGCTCCTCTGTCCTTGGGATTCTCCAGGCAAGATTACTGGAGTGGGTTGCCATGCCCTCCTCCAGGGGATCTTCCCAACCCAGGGACTGAAGCCAGGTCTCTTGCATTGCAGGCAGATTCTTTACCATCTGAGCCATTAGGGAAGCCCCAACTCTCCCAAATATCGTTCATTACCTGGTTCCACGGCTATTGGGCCATCCTAGCATCATCTGATATGAGAGGTCGGCCTGCTCTCCATTCTGTCCCCTGCACGCTTGCTATCTGGCACACGTTTGTCTCACTGATGCTCCATAGAGCATCCTTTATCTTGTTATGTGTCTTTTTTCATTTTATATTATAACTCATGAAATCAGAGCTGGAAAATTACATCTTTAAATAAAATGATAGACATTTGTTTTATTGTTTATTTTTATTTTTGGCTGTACTGGGACTTCATCAAGGTGCATGGGCTTTCTCTAGTTATGGCTCATGGACTCTGGTTATAGCATGTGGGATCTTAGTTCACCAACCAAGGACTGAACCCAAGTCTCAAGCATTAGAAGGTGGATTCTTAACCACTGGACCACCAGGGATGTTCCCCTAAATATTTGCTTTAAATTTACCAAAAAATGTTGTTATTATATGCTGATACTATTCCTGACTTCCTATGATGTCTTTATCTCTTTCAGGATTTTATATATAATAGCATAGCTAAATTATTCCCTTGAATTCTTTCTTTTCCATTGTCCCACATTTTCTCACAGGAGAAAATTTCTTATTGCTATCAACTCTGAGATAAATCTGTTCTACTGGGCTTAGTAAGAAAAAGACATTTAATAGCAGTAGCAAAGGATGGTTGACTACATACAAGGGATGACACCCAGCAGGGTTTGCTGAACTCTGTCATATTCATATGGCTACATGACTCCCTTTATCTTCCCATAGAAATATCTTTGAATTTAAAGCTTTCTATAAATATTTACTTCTGCTTTTTAGTGTAGCACTATTCAGACTGCAATATTTGTTTACTTAACATTTTCTGGAATACCCAGGCCTAAGGTTTTTGAAAGCACACTGAAAAATGGGTAGTGTAAAGTTCTGTTCTGATTTTTTTGTGAAGTGGTACAACCTTCTTTTCTTGTTTTTACTTTTAGATATAAAAATTTGATGTTTGAAGAATAGAAGATATGCTTAAGATTTTTAAAATATTTTCATTCCTTCACTGGGAGATAGTTTATCAAAATTTACAATGATTATCTCTGGGTCATGAGATTTTAGGGTTTTTACTGAC
>SJYF01000457.1:2394135-2427199 GCA_006410515.1 Procapra przewalskii
AAAAAGAGGAAGGATGTCCACTAAAACGTGTGCTATTAATATCTCTGAGAACTAGGGCTGTTATTTTCTTCTTTATGATTTTTGTATTTTCTGTATTTACTCAATAGGCATGGATTTTGTATATGTCTTAGTCTCTTGGGCTTCCCTGGTGACTCAGTGGTAAAGAATCCCCCTTCAATACAGAGATGAGAGTTCGATCCCTGGATTGGGAAGATCCCCTGGAGGAGGAAATGGCAACACACTCCAGTATTCTTGCCTGAGAAAACCCATGGTCAGAGGAGTCTGGCGGGCTACAGTCCATGTGGTTGCAAAAAGCTGGACACATCTAAGCAACTAAACAGCAACAACAATTAATTTTCTAAGGCTGCTGTAAAAAAAGTGCCACAAAATGAGTGGCTTAAACAACAAAAGTCTGTTCTCTCATGATTCATTCTGGAGGCCAGAATTGGAGACGGAGATTTCGGGAAGGTTAGTTCTTTCTGAGGCCTTTCCCCAAGTTTTGGGGGTTTTGTTAACAGTCTCTGTTGCTCCTTGGCTTGTAAGGAGCATCACCCTGATCTCTGCCTTCATCTTCACATGGCATCTGTCTGTGTGCCTGTCTGTGTACAAATTTCTCCTTCTTATAAGGACATTGGTCATATTGGGTTAGAGGGCCCACCCCACTCCAGTACGACCTCATCTTACCTAATGACATCTGCAGTGACCCTATTTCCAAATAAGGTCACATGGCAAGGTACTAAGGGCAGGGCTGGAATATAAAAATTTTGAGGGGACACAATGCAACCCATAGCAACATGCATATATATATTTATATACACATATGCACACACAATTTTCTTAAAAGATAGTAAAGGAGAAGGAAAAAACCCAACATTTCTAAGCTTTTTTTTTTTTTAAAATGAGGTATAGTTCCTTTACAATGTTGTGTTAGTTTCTGCTGTATGACAAAGTGAATCAGTCATATGTATACATATATTTCCTCCCTCTTGGACCTCCCTCCCACCCTCACCCCAAATTCTACCCCTCTAAGTCATCACAGAGTACTGAGCTGAGCTCCCTGTGCCATACAGCAGCTGCCCACTAACTATTTTACACACGGTGCACACATGGTTGCTAAGTCATGTCTGACTCTGTGAGACCCTATGGACTGTAGCCCACCAGGCTCCTTTGTCCCTGGGATTTCCCAGGCAAGAGTAACTGGAATATGTTACCATTTCCTTCTCCTGAGGCTCTTCTGACCCAGGGGTCAAACCTTCGTCTCTCACATCTCTGGCATCAACAGGTGGGTTCTTTACCACTAGCGCCAGCTGGGAAGCCACATGGCAGTGTATGTGTGTGTATATATGAACCCCAATCTCCCAAATCATCCCCTCCCTGCCCCCCTATGTCCACGTGTCTGTTTTCTATGTCTCTGTCTCCATTCTGCCCTGGAGATAAGTTCATCAGTACTATTTTCCTAGATTCCACATACATGCATTAATATACGATGCTTATTTTTCTCTTTCTGACTCGATATGACAGGCTCTAGGTCCATCCACATTTCTACAAATGAAATGTGGTTGAGTAATATTCCATTGCATATATATACCACATCTTCTTTATCCATTCATTTCTAACCTTTGAGAGCAGAACAGTGACAGGAGTCGCCAGCTGAGAGAATTTCTACCTGGGGGTGGCTGGCGGGCACAGGGCTCCATGTGTTGGGGGCCCTGCAGATGGAAGCCAGCAGCTCCCATGAGGGCTGGGAGCACAGACACATCCCCCAGCCGCCCCGCCAAAGTGTCCCCTTGAGGCAGGTCAGGGACTCTGTCCTCACTCAACTCCCCTCAAGTCGAAGAAGCAATCTGGGGGAATTTGGATCCTTCACGTGAACATGAATGTGAACAGGAAAGTCGCTCAGTTGTGTCAACTCTTTGTGGCCCCATGGGCTGTAACCCACCAGGCTCTTCTGTCCATGGGATTCTCCAGGCAAGAATACGGAAGTGGGTTGCCATTCCCTTCCAGGGGATCTTCCCAACCCAGGGATCGAACGCAGGTCTCCCACATTGCGGGCAGATTCTTTACTGTCTCAGCCACCAAGAAAGCCCAGGAATACCGGAATGGGTGGCCTATCCCGTCTCTGTGGGAACTTCCTGACCCAGGAATTGAACCGGGGTCTCCCGCATTGCAGGCTGAGCTACCAGGGGAGCCCTGGACCCCCTCACAGCTGTCTGCAATCCCTGCTAGTTTTGTAATTAGGACAGAAACTTGACCACGCTTACCTCAGCTAACAAGCCGGAGAGGGTAGCGTAGAGCCGCTGCACGGTGACATTAGATTCTTGGGACACCGTGTGGTGACATTGTCAAGATCTGGCCGTGGGGCGGGGTCCCGAGACTGCACCCCAGAGAACAGCATGTATGGACGCCCGGCTGCAGCCACCGGCGCCCCGCCGCCTGCGCTCTGTATGTCCCCGACATGCCTGTTCCCAGACAGCGATTCTGACCCACTGGCCCCCTGACTCGCCCCCTCCGTTCACTCTTTGGGGCCGGCCTCCTTCCCTCAGGCCTCTGTGTCAGAACCTGGCTGCAGGGATGCGCATCATCTTTGCCATCATCTGATTCCTTCGCTAATGGCAACACAGGAACTCTGGGACCGAGGAGAGGATGCTGCCTCGGGGCCCCAGTGCAAGTGAATTAACCCCTCGCCCATGTGGAATCCCTTCTCTGTCTGTTCCCCTGACTTTTATGATGTCCCTGTCAGCACCAGCCCTGTGCTAATCAGGGGCTCCTTGAGTATGGCCAGAGTCCCTCCCTGCAGGGAGGCCACTGTCCAGTGGAGGAAACACGTATGGACAGTGATCAACCCCACAGTGTGGGAAATGCCAGCATGAGGACTCCTTCAGAACATGGAGGTTTACCAGAAGGCTTCCTGGAGGAGGCAATGTATGAATGGGCATTTCCAGGCTTTGAGAGCAGGCTAAAGGGGGTGGGTGGGCACGAGTTGCAGAGTAGCATTACTTTGGCTGGACAGGGCTTCCCCTCGTACAGGAGCAGCAGCAGGTGGGGTGATAAAGGGGTCTAGGCCGAGTCGCTCAGTGATCACAGTCAGGACTACAGTCAGGCCTGGGTGGAGTGGAGTGGGGCAGTGGGAAACAGCCCAGGGTCAGATGAGAATGCCCTGGTCAGGAGGGGCTGTGGGACCTGACTCCAGTCTGAACTCATCTCACTTTGGTTACACCTGGCCTTCCCTGGTGGCTCAGAGGTAATGAATCTGCCTGTAATGCAGGAGACATGGGGAGAGTCGGGTTCGATCCCTGGGTCAGGAAGATCCCCTGGGGGAGGGGGGGGGGATAGCAACCCATTCCAGTATTCTTGTCTAGAGAAGCCCATGGACAGAGGAGCCTGGTGGGCTACAGTTCATGGGATCGCAGAGTTGGACACGACTGAAGGAACTGAGCATGCATGCAAAAACATATTTCCAAGTGTGCATCCAGGTGCTAGGCAGGGACATGGCTTTTGGGGGTACACAATTAGGGAGAAACCTGCATGCAGTGAGGCGAGCACAGCATCAGGACACCTTGTTTCGTGTGCAAAAACAAGAGAGGTTCCCCAGGGAACGGGGAGTGAGGAGAGCCCAGCTCCCCCTCCACGAAAGAGTTGTGAAACCTCAAGAATGCAGTGCCTCAAACTTCCTTAACTTGAGACAGTGAGAAATCCCGAATCAAAAGCATCCGAAGAACAATGCCTGGAGCTAGCAGTGTCTTCTCCGGTATCTTGTATCAGGCCTGAGCATGCGGATGACCTCAGCCACTTTTAACTCCTGCCAGTGCCGTGTGTGCCTGAGACTTCTAGTGTCCCTGGGCTCTTAGCTGAAGCCCCAGGTCACAGTGCCCAGGTCAGCCAAAAGCCCGGGGGACCTCGTCGGGAGCTGGCCTCGCCCACTGCACAGCAGCCTTGATGCAGCTCCTGCTCAGCGCTCAGGGCCTGGCCTGAGGGTCTCTGCTCTCCTGTCCCGGCTGGACAGCCTGGGCCTGACCACAGCCTGGCTCCCCACCAGGGAAAGACACCAGGACCTCGTGGTTAGAGTCCCAACTCGGGACTGGGTAGAGGGGTGGTGGCAGGGGGTGGGGGAACAAGAGGAAAGGATTGGGAAAAGGAGGCAACAGGCAACCTCCAGTGTCAGCCCAGATTCCAGCCCGACTCTGCCTCTGCAGCCTCAAGAATTTGGGGAGGGTCCTCAGCCCTGTGTTGGCTCAGTTGCTTCATCTGCAAAGTGGGCCCATAGGAACAAAGCCACAGGGCTATGAGGGTTAAGTGTTACAGCAGGCCCGCCCAGAGCCTGGCTCTCAACTAATGATGCTGTAGCTGTTATTATTCTTGGCCTCGTTTTACTCATTTGCATATTGAATGGAAGACCCTCGGATCCCTTCCAGGGGCCTGTGGCTACCTGCTCCCCTCCCCGGGGCAAGTGCCTGCTCTGCAGCAGGCTGGGCTTGTCTCCTCATGAGAAAATAAACAGAGGCATCGTGAACATTTTAAGAGTATATCTGAGCAAAACTCGACGGGAATGAGGTGGCGCTCCACAGGCTGTGGAGGTGGAAACTTACGCTCAGGGAAGCAGACGGGACACTCCTGATGGTGCAGCTGCAGGCCTTCGTGGCTGTTAGGAGTGGTTGTCCTGAGGGTTTGATTTCAGAATCATGAGGTATTTGCAGGCTTGGATCTGGGTTTGTTTACACAGCTGTCACAGCCTTAGAGCCGTATCCGTCTAATGGCCTCCTTGTTGAATTCATTTAATACCCGCTATGGAGGACACCCCAGTCTCCAGGACAGCCCTGGCCCTTCTGCTCTGTGAGGAGCACCTGGTTCCTCTAGGATGACTGCCCAGCCCAGGCTGGCCTCATGGGCTGCGACCCGGGCAGTAGCTCAAGGTCCCCTGTGCCTCCCTTGCCCAGCATGGCAGCCTCTGCACACAGCGCCTTCTTCACTTCCTTCCGCAGAGGCGTTCAAGTGCCCAGGAAAGGTCGCTGGCCTCTGCCCTAGGAAGGAGACAGCGACACTCCAACCAGAACCTCTCTGTCCCCCCAGGCCCCTGGGGCTCAGCCTGGGTGTGGGGAGGTGGGCGAGAGCAGTGGGTCTCGGCTACCCAGGGGGCAGGGTGGCTGGAGATTAATGTGGACATGCCCTGCCCCAAGCACGTGCATCTCTGCCGCACATGGAAGGGATGGCTTCTCATCGTCCTCCGCTGGATTGACATGGGAGTTCAGATGGCTGTCTGCGAGGGCTCCATCTCCTGACCTCACCCCGCCTCCCTCAGCCTTGCCTGTCGGTCTTGCTTTGCTCGGATGCCCCTGCCAGACGCCCATCTCTGGGAACGTGTGTGTGTGTGTGTGTGTGTGTGTGTGTGTGTGTGTGTGTGTGGCGGGTGCAGGCACCCTGCAGCAAGGCTTACTGAGGGTCCGGGTGATTCTAGCTCGCTGTGTGTCCATCAGGGGCCAGGTGGGCAGTGTGCTGTGGGCAGCATCCACGAGGACCGGCACTGGCTTCCCGGGGCTGCTGCACCAACGTGCCACAACCTGGGGGCTTAAACAGCAGACCCCTGTTCCCTCAATCTGGCAGCCGGACGTTGAACCCAAGGTGTCCTCGGGGCCATGCTTTCTTGGGGTTCCAGGGGAGAAGCTTCCCTGTCTCTCCTAGACTCTGGTAGCTGCTGGCAGCCCTTGGCTTGCAGCGGCATCGCTCCAGTCTCTGCGTCTGTCTCCACACAGCCTCTTCCTCCAGGCTCTGTGCATCTCCAGCTTTGCCTAGGGACACCTGTCACCACTCAGGGCCCACCCCAAACCAGCCTGCTCTCATCTGAACTCGACTATGTCTGCAAAGACCATCACTTACAAATCAGATCACTTTCTTGGGTACTGGGGGTAGGACTCAAGTGTATCTTTGGGGGACACAAGTCACCCTATCAGGACCTGTGATGGAAGGGTTCTGCTCCTCTTTAATCACAGAGCCTGTTCCCATCTCTTCGCTGCCCCCTCCCCTCCCCTCCCCATATCACCCCAACCACCGACCCTTCCCCTCCCCTTCCACACCACCTTCAGAGTGACTTTACTCCCATCCCAAGCTCACCTCGTCCCCGTCTCCACGGTCTCCCTCCACTCAGAGGGAGGAGGGTCCCACCTTTCTCCCGCACGGCTCAGCCCGCTTCACCTCCACAATCTGGACCTTGGCCCGCCCACCTGCTTCTGGATCCCTCCTCTTTCCCATCTCTCCACCTTTCTGTGGAAGCCTGGAAGGAGAGGCGGCTGCAGCTACTCCCAAGGACGGTGCCTCTGGCAGGATTTTAACCTGGATCATCAATGCCGCATCTGCTTTGCTTCTTTGGCTCCTTAAAGGGGGACGCACAGTGGGCTGGGCACAGTGATCACCCCACTGTGGGGTGATCCTGAAGGCATCACACAGAAGGCAAGCTGGCCGTGCACCCTGGCGGCCCACCCACTGCTCCATCCCTTCTGTCTGTCCCGTTACCCCAAGTGTCCTGAACATGTGATGGTCCATCCTCCCTGCTTAACCCCCACTGGTTCCTGGGGACCCTGAGATGGAGTTCACAGTGTCCAGTCTCAGGTCCAGGTCTGGGTCCCCCACTCTGCAGAACTGTCCTATCTCCCCCCACCGTCTGCCCTCAGCTAAGGCTGTTGATTTCAGCTCCTATTGCTGCCAGAGAGACTTTTATTGACTCATAAAAGTCATGTGTTTATGCTAAAGTTTTTTTGAAAATTCCAAGGAAAAAGAAAGCTTTATAACTCTTGTAATCTCACCATCCAGAGAAAATCGTCTGTAACAGATTGGTGCCCTTTCAGTGTTTTTTGTAGGTAAGTGCTGTGCGTAGTCATTCAGTCGTATCCCAGTCTTTGTGACCCTGTGGACTACAGCCTGCCAGGCTCCTCTCAGGGATTCTCCAGGCAAGAATACTGGAGTGGGTTGCCATGCCCTCCTCCAGGGGAATCTTCCCACCCCAGGGAACGAAGCCGGGTCTCCTGCACTCCAGGTAGATTCTTTACCGGTTGAACCACCAGGGAAGCCCAGGTCAGTGCTAGACCTTAGTTGTGTGTTCCCTCAAAATTCAAATCCTGAGCTCCTAAGGCCCAACGTGATGTCGGGGGTGGGGAGTGGGGTCTTTGCGAGGCAATGAGGACCCCGGGGTGGAGCCCACATAAACGGGATCAGTGCCCTTGTCAAAGAGACTCTAGAGAGCATCGTGTCCCCTCCCTGGGTGAGGATGCAGGGAGAAGGATGAAGCCTGGAAGAGGACCCTCACTGACCCCCGTATACCCCCCAGAGCTGGGAGAAATGAATGTCTGTAGTCTGTTTTTTTTTTTTTTAATTTTATTTAGTTATTTATATTTGGCTGAACTGGGTCTCTTTGCTGTGTGGGTTTTCTATAGTGGCAGGGGGCTGCTCTATAGTGGTAGGGGGCTGCTCTCCAGTTGCGGTGTGAGGGCTTCTCGCGCTAGTGGCTTCTCTTGTTGCGGCTGATGGGTCTGTGGCTCATGGGCTTCAGCAGCTGTGGTGCACGGGCTTAGTTGCTTCACGACATGTGGGATATTTCTGGACCAGGAACTGAACTCGTGTCCCCTGCATTGGCAGGTGGATTCTTAACCACAGGACCACCAGGGAAGCCCTCTGTTGCTTATGAACTGTGACACCTGCTCCAGGAGCAGCCTGAATGAACTGAGGCTGTCAGTGTGCACTGTCTCAAAACCTAAGATCTACTGTAAGAATTGGGTCCTGTTTTGCTCACTTGATGGAACAGCAGGCATGCCCATGCCCCACCACATAGTCTCCACAGTGATGCTTGCAGGCTCGGACCAAGGGGGCTGGGACGCCAAGGTGGGCCCCAGTGGAGGGTGGGGGCACTGGAAGAAGGGCTGGCACTCACGCTCCCTCTGCCATACTGCAAGCGGAACAGCTTTCGGCTTTTGGTCTGGAGACCTTTGTACAATATTTAAAATTGTTCAGTAAAGATTTCCAGTGCTGGAATATTAGAAGATGCAGTTTTATGTTCGCCTCTGAGCTGTGAATGCATCTTGAGTGACCTCGTGGTCCTGACGGGGCACGGCGTGGCCACCTCTGTCTGCCAACACACACAGCCCCTGCGAGCTTACTAAGTGGGTTCCTGAGCAACTCACCATCAAGGAGGCCACCATCTGCATCACTGATGCACCCATGCTGGATGCAGGCTCAAAGGAGGACGAATTCCAGCACCGGAAGGCGAATAGTCAAGGGCGCGTGACCTTAAGGCTTTGAAACGAAGCCCCAGCCCCTGAGGTCATCTTAGGGTCACAATTAGAACAACCTAAAAAAGAGGGAGACACAGGTAAGGGGAGAAGGAAGTCGGGGAAAGGTTAAATAAGATGGAAGAGAAATTTACCTGAGCTTGAAGGTAGAAGTAAAGGTGATGAGAGGGGAGTGGGTTGGAAGAAAGAGGATCTTGAGATGAAAGAGGCCGAGACACTCATCACATGAAGCAATTTCCACGTGCTGAGCGTCCTTCACTACAGCCCTGCCGATGGTATTGTCACCTCCAGTTTCTGTGCTGGCAACGGGAGGCACAGAGAGGCTGAGTGACTTGCCTACGGTCACACAGCTGGTCCTAAAGGAAATCAACCCTGAATCCTCATTGGAAGGACTTGATGCTGAAGCTGGAGCTCCAATACTTTGGCCACCTGATGCGAAGAACTGCCTCACTGGAAAAGACCATGATGCTGAGAAATAGGGAGAGCAGGGGGAGAAGGGGGTGACAGAGGATGAGATGGTTGGATGGCATTACTGACTCAATGGACACAAATTTGAAGGTAGAGGAAGAATCTGAGCACACTCTGGGGGATAGTGGAGGACCGGGAAGGCTGGCATGCTGCAGTTCTTGGGTCTCAAAGAGGCGAATACGACTTGGCGACTGAGCAACAAACAACCAGCACAGAACCCGTGGTGATGAAGCTGGGGCTTGAGCTCAGCGGGGAGTCATCAGCCTGGCATGGAGATGGAAGTGGGAAGTTTGGGGAGTCCTTGACCCTGCCCTCCTCTCTGTGAGCGGGGGAGAGAGGGCTGGGACCACCTTGAGGCCTAGTCCAGCTGGCCAGGGATGTACCCCAGCATCAGGTGGTCAGACCAGACATCTGAGAGGGGCAGTTTATGGGGCTGAGGTTTTATTTTAAAGCAACCATGTGACAGAATGACAATATTTCATGACTCAAAGATAAAACAGAAGTCTCCGAAGACACTGTGACCTGTGAGCAGGCAACACAGGACCAAGGATGCCCCAGGAGGTGCTGAGGGGTGGTGGGCGGAGCTCTGTGGAGGAATTTGAGACTCACTGAGACGGCTTAGCTCTCTTCATCTCAGAGCTGCAGGAACTCACCCCAGAAACAGTGGGAATTTCCCAGGACACCTTAGTGAGTGACTAGTGGCTGAGCTGGGGTGGAAACCAGGATGTTCTTTCTTTCACATTCAGCTGTTTAGTACAGGCTTTGAGGGCTTGGCAATCATCAGATCAGCTAATAGATGCCAGGCCCATGACAGGGCACCCAGTGCGTGACCAAGCTGGGTATAGCTACTGCGGAGACCACACCCAGCCCCCCTAGCCTGGCTGCCTGGCTGGACATGTCCCAGGGAGGGTCATCTTCTCTTATTTGCAGAAGCATTCACAGGACTCTGGGTAGAGCAAAGGGAAGGTAGCTGGCTTTTCACATCCCAAGCACAGCAGTGACCTCTGTGAGACAGAGCATCTCAGTTAGCCAGGAGGAAGTTTGTAAAGATTCTCCGCTGTTGGCGGGGACAGAACAGGTCACCCCAGAACTGCTCTGTTGACCTAAGTATCAAGTGTAGCTGAAGGTGCAAGAAGCTGGTTTAAGAAAGGCCCTCTGAATTTCCTTTTCCTCCTGAAAGTGGGAGATAAAAGTCCCCTTTGAGGGGACTTCCATGGCGATCCAGTGTCTTCTGAATCTAAATTTTGATTCCTTATTTTTTAAGGTCCCCCTCTCCCCATACAGGCTTCTCAAGTGGCTCAGTGGTAAAGAATCCACCTGCCAATGCAGGAGATGCAGTAGGTGTAGCTTCAATCCCAGGGGCAGGAAGGTCCCCTGGAGAAGGAAATGGCTACCCACTCCAGTATTCTTGCCTGGAAAATTCCATGGACAGTGCCGCCTAGTGGGATACAGTCCAGGGGGTTGCAGAAGAGTCAGACAACTGAACGACTGAACACGCGCTCCCATACAGCAGATTATTATAAATAGCAACGTATTGTGTACGCAGTATCAAGGACCACACGCAGGAGGCTGATGCCCACCACAGCAATTTGCTTTGCTAATAGATCTATGTCACAAACAAGACATGAGAGAAAGAAGCAGGAAGCAAAGTTCTACCACAATATAACCACATCTTTATAAAGAGCAAACGAGTCCTGCTACACCCAGCAGCACACATACACACAAAATACAGAAAAAGGAGTTCTTAAAAAACACCCCAAAATCTCAGCCGTGGTTCCCACTCCAGGAAGCAAGAATGTGGAGCAAGCTCTTTCCCCTCCTTTTAATAGGAGCTGTGACTTGCAAGGCTGAAGAAACGCTCGAGCCTTGTCCTGAGCACTGGGCAAGCACGGCTCTTGCCCTTCATTGAGTCTGTCGACCGGAAAAGCACAACCTGAAAGTTGAGAATTATATTTTATCTGGGGACATACTGAGGGCTTACCTCAAGAGGCAGCCACTCAGATCGCTCTGAGAGACTGACTCTTCCAAAGAGGTCAAGGAGGAGCCTGGATACATAGGAGTTTTTGCAATGAACTCCTATGTAGTTGGGGGATGTCCCTGTCTGTCCAGTGGTTAAGAATTCGCCTTCCGGTGCACGGGGTGCAAGTTCGATACTTAGTCAGGAAACTAAGATAGCTGGGGGCAAAAAAACCAGAACATAAAATAGAAACAATATTGTAACAAATTCAATAAAGACTTTTAAAAAATGGTCCACATCAAAGAAAAAAAAATCTTTTTTAAAAAAATGCCTATATAGTTGGAATATCAAAAGATTAATTAAAGAAAACCAGACATCTCAGGTTCGTGATCTTAGTGCTTTTCTCTGTATGGGAAGATGTGAGAGTCTGGGCTCACTGAAACCACTCCTTTGATGCCTTTGATGTGTCCCTTGACAATCACTGGGCTTCCCAGGTGGCTCAGTGGTAAAGAATCCGCCTGCCAGTGCAGGAGCCAAAGGAGCCCCAAATTTGATCCCTGGGTCGGGACAATCCCCTGGAGGAGGAAATGGCAATCCACTCTAGTGTTCTTGCCCGCCTGGCGGGCTACAGTCCATGGGGTCGTAAAGAGTCGGACATACTCAGCGACTCAGCACGCACAAGCACTTACTTAACAATCTGGGGCCAGCATCCTGCCTTTCTCCATCCTGAATCCCCTCAGGAGGCACAGGCAGGATGGGTGCAGCGGCTGCTGGCTTGGTGGCCACAGCTTCCTCCGTTTACCAGAAGGGTAGGGGACATTCTTCGTCCACAAGTCTAGAAACTTGCATTATGCAAAAAGTGACTGATAACTGCTCTGCGTGAGCATGTGGGTGGATTTTTGTGTGTGTGTGCCAGTTTGCTATGGTAGGACCTCAGCCAAATGGACTTTCCCAAAGGCATACCTTAAAGTTTCCAAGATACCTGAGTCTTGGGGTAAGCAAAGCTTATCTAGGGTTATTTACCTGGTGATAGAAATGACTCTTTGAAAAGTCTCTCTACCATTGCGTCAACAGTGACTCCCAGTTAAAATGTAAATTATTAACACATTCTTATAGAGAAAGACACAGAAAGTCCATTAATGGTATATCATAGTTACCTACACCATATTATTTTCCAGTTGCTCAATTTACTTACAAAATGTAAAGGCTATGAGTGTCAAGGGAGGCGGGCAAGCAAAGATCAAATTTGCCTCACAGCTTTGCAGATTAGAAAGCAAATGGAAGGGCTCATATTTCAAAGAGTTTTCTTAGGGTCTATTGTCTTCTTGCCCAGGGAATCTTGCAGGTTTAGGAAGAAAGATTCTTTCTGAGAACTGACAAATATCATACTGGCCAGACATTTTCCCTAAGTCAGGCTAGAAGTGCCCTTTCTGCCCTCTGGTGACTTGACAGAATTTGTTTTTCTTTAAAGCTGGTTGCCACCTTCCAACTGCAGGGGCTAATAATCAACCAGGGTTAAGTGTTAGAGGAGTGGAATGGAATAGTCCAAGGACATCATTGCACCTCTCTGGTTGCTAGGCAATGCCTCTTTTGCAGAGATGGATAAAACAGGTTGGGAGAGATACCAGAAAAGAAGCCTTCTGATTCCAGGTCGGCCCCATTGCCCCCTGGAAGGGGACAAGACAGGGGAGCCTCTCTCGGGGCCACCCACTCAAGAGGCATCATTGTCTTTTTTCATCCAAAGTCCTCAATTCAATGGAAGAGACCTTGAAGCTCCTGGGTGCGGCAGGTGTGTGTTACCAAGTGTAAGCCCTAGAGGAATCCCACCACATCCGCAGTCTCATCCTCTGCCATCCCCTGGTTACTGCCAGGATGACCCGAGTGGGCAGCCATGAGCTCCTTTTGTTTACTGGATTCTGACTGAGAAATGTCACTCATCCCTGGGGGGTTGAGGGGGGGGGGTGGCTCTTGATCCCCAGTTTCAAGTTTTAGACATTTGCAGTGGCTGTCAGCCTGGTGGGCTGCCACTGAAACCCCCTCTGGAGGCTTTTACAGTCAGTGCACCACACCATCTGAGAGTCCCCAGAGCCAGAGGCAGGGCAGGAGGCAGAAGATGTGATCAGCCTTTGGACAGACAGCCCAGGCTTTGGATTCCATCAGCTCTGCTGTGTATGTAGTGACTGCAGCCTGGGGCTGGGGTCATGCCAGGCCATTTCACCTTTCTTTAAAAAGTGGATATTTTTGCCTAGGAAACAGCCCAACACAGACATGCTTGCACAGAGATATACATGAGGGTGTTTGTGACCACACTGTAACAATAACAACAGCAGAAAAGGAGGCCACATGAACATGGTTAATAAAAGTGAAAGTGAAAGTGTTTGTTGCTCAGTTCAGTTCAGTCGCTCAGCCGTGTCCGACTCTTTGCCACCCCATGAAGCACAGCACGCCAGGCATCCCTGTCCATCATCAACTCCCGGAGTTCACTCAAACTCATGTCCATCAAGTGGGTGATGCCATCTAGCCATCTCATCCTCGGTCATCCCCTTCTCCTCCTGCCCCCAATCCCTCCCAGCATCAGGGTCTTTTCCAATGAGTCAACTCTTTGCATGAGGTGGCCAAAGTATTGGAGTTTCAGCTTTAGCATCAGTCCTTCCAATGAACACCCAGGACTGATCTCCTTTAGAATGGACTGGTTGGATCTCCTTGCAGTCTAAGGGACTCTCAAGAGTCTTTTCCAACACCACAGTTCAGTCATGTCCAATTGTTTTTGACCCCATGGACTGTAGCCTTCCTGGCCCCTCTGTTCATGGGACGCTCCAGGTAAGAATACTGGGTTGGCTTGCCATTTCCTTCTCCAGGGAATCTTCTCAAACCAGGGATCAAACCTGGGTATCCTGCATTGCAGGTGGACTCTTTACTATCTGAGTCACCAAGGAGAGGAATGTTGTTTTTCTGCGTGTCTTACGTAATGAAATACAACTCAAGCATTAAGAACAAGATATATCTATGTGTGTCAGCATGGGAAGGAGCCCTTAATATTTTACCAAGGGGAGCAGATTAATTTTAAGTACATTAAAAAACCCTATGTGTCTACACAACAGTCCCACTACTGAGCATATATCCTGAGAAGACCAAAATTGAAAAGGACGCATGTACCCCAATATTCACTGCAGCGTTTTTTACAATGGTTAGGACATGGAAGCAACATAGATGTCCATCGACAAATGAATGGATATAGAAACTGTGGTACATATACCAAATGGCTGCTACTCAGTCATAAAAATGAACACATTTGAGTCAGTGTTAATGAGGTGGATGAACTTAGATCCTATTATACACTGTGAAACAAACCAGAAAGAGAAAAGCAAATATCATGAATCTGAGCAAACTCTGCTGCTGCTGCTGCTGCTGCTGCTGCTGCTAAGTCACTTTAGTCGTGTTCGACTCTGTGCGACCCAATGATGGAAGCCCACCAGGCTCCCCCATCTCTGGTATTCTCCAGGCAAGAGCACTGGAGTGGGTTGCCATTTCCTTCTCCAATGCATGAAAGTGAAAAGTGAAAGTGAAGTCACTCAGTCATGTCTGACTCTTAGCGACCCCATGGACTGCAGCCTACCAGGCTCCTCCATCCATGGGATTTTCCAGGCAAGAGTACTGGAGTGGGTTGCCATTGCCTTCTCCAGAGCAAACTCTAGGAGACGTGAAAGGCAGGACAGGTATGGAATCTAGAAAGCTGATACTGATGAGCCTATTTGCAGGGCAGCAATAGAGATGCCTAGGACTTCCCAGGTGGTACTAGTGATAAAGAACCCGCCTACCCAGGCAGGAGATGTAAGAGACACGGGTTCAATCCCTGGGTTGAGAAGAGCCCCTGGAGGAGGAAATGGTAACCTACTCTCATATTCTTGCCTGGAGAATCCCATGGATAGAGGGGCTTGGCAGGCTACACAGTCCATAGGGTCGCAAAGAGTGAGACACGACTGAAGTGACTTGGCACACAGTGAAGACACAGACGTAGAGAAGAGACTTATGGACACAGGGTCAGGGGTAGGAAGGACAGGATGGGACTAATGGGGAGAATAGCATGGAAGCATATACACTAACATAGACAGCCAGTAAAATAGATAGCCAGTGGGCATTTGCTGTATGACTCAGAGAACTCAAGCCAGGGCCCTGTGACAACCTAGAGTGGTGGGATGGTGTGGGAGGTGGGAGAGAGGCTCAGGAGGGAGGGGACGTATGTATACCTATGGCTGATTCACGGTGATGTGTGGCAGAAATCAACACAATATTGTAATTATCCTTCAATTAAAAATACATCAATTAAGAAAAAGATGTATGTGTGTATGGATAGACATGTGTCTATTGTGAGTGAAAAATCTTGCCTGCCATATCAGTAAACAAAGGAGCTTACAGCCGTCCAATCATCTCATCCTATGAGCCCTGTGGGGACTCAGGATGGAGACAAATGGTCTGCCCACTGCCAAGCCCTCAGCCACTGCAGCACCCCCTCTCCCAACTGCAGATGCTGAGGGGATTCAGGATGGAGAAAAGCAGGGTACTGGCCTCAGATAGCTGAGGTTTCCCATCAAAGGAATAATTTCATGGAGCCCAGACTCCTGTATCCTCCCATACATAGAAAAGTGCTAAATTGCTTAACCTGAGACATCTGGTTTTCTTTAATCAGCAGTCATCTTTTGATGTTCCAACCACCTGGTCTTTGTTGCAAAGCTCCTACATATCCTGGCTCCCTGCCTGGCCTCTTTGGAGCAGTCAGAGTGATCTGAGATGCTGGGTCCTGGGCTTGAAGTTTGCAGAATGTCCATTGAATAAAGCATAATTCTCAACTTTCAGGTTGTGCATTTTTTTTGCAGTTGACACTATTATACTAACCAGTCAATATTAAAGGGAATCAACCCTGAATAGTCATCGGAAGGACTGATGCTGAAGCTGAAGCTCCAATTCTTTGGCCATCTGATGCAAAGAGCCAACTCATTGGAAAAGACTGTGATGCTGGGAAATATTGAGGGCAGAAGAAAAAGAGGGGAGCAGAGGATGGACAGCATCAGCGACTCAATGGACATGAATTTGAGCAAACTCCAGGAAACAGTGAAGGACAGGGAAGCTGAGTGCTGCAGTCCACCACATTGCAGGGTCGGGCACAACTTAGGGACTGAACAACAGCAACAATGTATGTACTATGAGCAAGTATACAGATGTGAAATACTGAGCTATAAAAGGTGGTGGTTAACTAATACCTAGACTGTTCAGTTTACTCCGATTGTCTAAAACTAAACATTTAAAGTATTTGTTTGTCAGATCAGAATCCAAACAAGGCTTGCATAAGCCACATGGGCGATGCTGCTCTGAAGTCCCTTTTGGGACTTCCCTGGTGGTCCAATGGTAAAGAATCCAAAAAGCAGAGTACGCATGTTCGATCCCTGATCCAGGAAGATTCCACATGACCCGGGGCAGCAACTACTGAGCCCACAGTTTGGAGCCCGAGAGTTGCAACTGCTGAAGCCCTCAGAGCTCTGCAGCAAGAGAAGCCACCACAGTGAGAAGTCTGCGCACTGCGATTAGAGTAGCCTCTGCCGCCCAGAATTAGAGAAAGCCTGTGTGCCATAGTGGAGACCTAGCACAAGCAAAAATAAAAAAAATGTTTTAAAAGTCCCTTCTGGTTTACAGCAGTTCTTATAGCCTGCAATCACTAAAGAAACGCAGTTATTGTCCTGGAGAGTTTTCTGCATTGTTCTTTAAAATAATCCTCCATCCCCTATATCTCTTGTAAAATGGGAGACCTGTGGACAGGCTAAAATGCAGGTTCAACTCTTGTGGTGAGAACCCTTCACAGGAGTTGTGTGCTCCCAAGTGCATCACGGTGGGGAGATGTTGGGGCTCGTCCCTGGGGACTGTTGTCAACCTGTTCCCATCAGCCTTTCAGCTCAGTTTCAGAACCACTGAAAGTCTGGTCTTAGATCTGTTACATCACCGGGCATTGGAAGGTGGCGACTGGCTAAGCTTATCAACTCATCTACATTTTTAACATGGAATTCTTCTATAAAGGACTTTCCTTTGACGCCTGTTTCATTATCCCAAAATGCTCTATTTACAGAGAAGCCCAGATATATGATTTATTCTGTTATTTTAATCAATTTACAGAATTATTTTTTGGTTTCCTAGTAACTTTTACGGATCTCTAACTGTACACATACATGCTTATAAATGTATATATATATGCTCTTGTGTATATTTATATGTGCATATATCTATACTTTGGCCACCTGGTGTGGAGAACTGACTCACTGGAAAAGACTCTGATGCCGGGAAAGATTGAAGGCAGGAGGAGAAGGGGACAACAGAGGATGAGATGCTTGAATGGCATCACTAACTTGATGGACATGAGTTTGAGCAAGCTCCCAGAGTTGGAGATGGACAGGGACAATGGGGTCTCAAAGAGTTGGACACGACTGAGAGACTGAACTGAACTGAAGTGATATCTATATGGGCTTCCTTGATGGCTCAGCAGGTAAAGAATCCACCTGCAACGCAGGAGACAAGTTCAATCCCTTGTTTGGGAGGAGCCCCTGGAGGAAGCAATGGCAACATATTCTAGTATTCTTGCCTGAAAAGTCCCACAGACAGAGGAGCCTGGTGGGCTACAGTCCAAAGGGCCACAAAGAGTTGGGCACAACTGAGTAATTGAGCATACAGCATATACATATGTCTGTACACATAAAATTCTGTGTACCTTAGGCATTTTTCTGGATTTTTATATAGTTGGTGTGTTTCACTCTATACAGGAGCTATTCTTCAGCAGAATGAAGCTACTCTTTCTTCAGCAGGCATCAGTGTGAGCCCCTTCAGCTTGGCTCCTGTGTCCCTTTCATATAGTCTCAGGAGTCTTTGATAGCTTCCTTGCTTTGGGGCTCAAGGTGTCCCAGATTCACCAAGCTTTTCCCCCACCCCAGCACCCAACCACTGATCCAGGCAATGCCTGTTTTTTCAGTGGGAAATGAGACTTAGCAATCACATCCCAGATGTTCAAGCTGGATTCAGAAAAGGCAGAGGAACCAGAGATCAAATTGCCGACATCTGCTGGATCATAGAAAAAGCAAGAGAATTTTTTTAAAAAAATCTACTTCTGCTTAACTGGCTACTCTAAAGTCTTTGATTGTGTGGATCACAACAAACTGTGAAAATTCTTCAAGAGATGGGAATACCAGACCACCTAACTGCCTCCTGAGGAATCTGTATGCAGGTCAAGAAGAAACAGTTAGAATTGGACATGGAACAACAGACTGGTTCCAAACAGGGAAAAGAGTACATAAAGGTTGTATATTGTCACCCTGCTTATTTAACTTACATACAGAGTCCATCATGAGAAATGTTGGGCTGGATGAAGCACAAGTTAGAATCAAGATTGCTGGGAGAAATATCAATAACCTCAGATATGCAGATGACACCACCCTTATGGCAGAAAGGGAAGAAGAACTAAAAAGCTTCTTGATGAAAGTGAAAGAGGAGAGTGAAAAAGTTGGCTTAAAATTCAACATTCAAAAAATGAAGATCATGGCATCTGGTCACATCACTTCATGGCAAATAGATGGGAAAAAATGGAAATAGTGACAGGCTTTATTTTCTTGGGCTCTAAAATCACTGCCGATAGTGACTGCACCCATGAAATTAAAAGACACCTGCTCCTTGGAAGAAAAGCTATGACAAACCTCCACAGCATATTAAAAAGCAGAGATATTACTTTGCCAACAAAGGTCTGTCTAGTCAAAGCTATGGGTTTTTCAGTAGTCATGTACAGATGTGAGAGCTGGACCATAAAAAAGGCTGAGCACCGAAGAACTGATGCTTTTGAACTGTGGTGTTGGAGAAGACTCTTGAGAGTCCTTTGGACTGCAAAGAGATCTAACCAGTCCATCCTAAAGGAAATCAGTCCTGAATATTCATTGGAAGGGCTGATGCTGAAGCTGAAGCTCCAATACTTTCACCACCTGCTGTGAAGAGTCGACTCATTCAAAAAGACCCTGATGCTGGGAAAGATTGGAGGCAGGAGCAGACGGGGACAACAGAGGGTGAGATGGTTGGATGTCATCACTGACTCAATGGACTTGAGTTTGAGCAACTTCCAGGAGCTGATGAAAGAAAGGGAAGCCTGGTGTGCTGCAGTCCATGGGGTCACAAAGAGTCAGACATGACTGAGCCACTGAGCAACAACAACAGTAGGGCTACAAGGATGCCATTGCTTTCAGGTCCTTTGCTGCAGATGGAGGTGCCCAGTTACTAGGTCTCTTAGGGAGCTCTCTTGGGGTCAACAGTTGCTGAGGGAGAGGGAGAGGATTGGGCTCAGGAAAAGTTAGCCTATGATGCAGTCAATGACTCCAGAGGCAGCTCTCCAGCTGGAAGGGTCTTTCAGTGCTGTCCTGTGTTGCAGACCCAGAACAGGCCTTTATTGCCCTGGATCAGGAATTAGATGTGAGCTTTGGGACTTCCCTGGTGGTCCAGTGGCTAAAACTTCATTCTCCCAATGCAGGGGACCCAGATTCAATCCCTGGTCAGGGAATTAGATCCCACAGGCCTCAACTAAAGATTCTGCATGTTGCAGCTAAGACCTGGTACAGCCAAATAAATAATAAAAATAAAAGCTTTAGATGTGAGTTGTCCTGAGAAGGGGGTCTGATCTTGGTCAAGAAAATCGTCTTCAACTGAGGCAACTGCCAGAAAGGGATGACAGGTGACTTCAACTGTCTTCTAATTTTTCTAATTCTCTCTTCAATGGTGTCTAATATTCTGTTTGAATGAGTTTTTAATTTCCACTACTTGATCTTTTGTTTCTAGAAGTGCTGTTTGTTTTCCCAAAGCCTGTTCCTTTCTCTATTTTAAAAGATATGCACTCTGTTTGTTACTGAACCTAACTCAGGTCTGCTCACCCTGTGTACAGCAAGACCAGTCTCCCAACACCAGGTTGTGGTGAAGGAAAGTCCAGCATTTACGGCAGGTGCCAAGCAAGCAGTCCAGGCAGCTAGTGCTTTAAAGACCCCAATTCCCCTAAAGGCTTTGAGGAAAACATTTTTAAAAACAGGGTGAGGGAGGAGGGTTGCTGGGGGTGTGATCAGCTCGTGGATGACCTTCTGAGAAACATTGGTGGTGAGGTAATTAGGAGTCAACATCATCAGCCTTCTGGATCTAACTGATCTGGGGTCTTCATGCTTGAGGGCAGCACACAGTTAACTTTTCCCACCTACTGGGGGTTTCAGTATCAGCAAAACAGCTCAAAGGACATGGCTCAGAATATTATCTATAGCCCTTAGGAGGAGCTAAAGGTCCATGACTTTGTTTATTGGCTAAACTATTTATTATTTTGTCTTACTTGACTGCTTTCCTTTGTTTCTGCATTTTCTCACTTCTTTATACTTTGACAAAGTTATGCTCTGATTAAATTTATACTTTGAAATTTTTCTACAAACAAAAGGTATGTGCAGACATGGTGGGTATGTGTCCTGTTCTGGGAATGCCCCATAGGTCCCTGGCTGGTTACATGCTTTCATAATTCTGTTTTATTTCTCTAAATACAAGTAAATAATTAAAAATAAATGTTTTTTCTCTTATAACATGCTGTATATCACATTCCGAGGAGTTGTTGTTGTATAATAACTTTTGATCCCCTTAACCCATTTTGCCTACACCTCTTCCCACCTCTGGAAACCACCAATCTCTTTGCATCTATGAGATTTTTTTACTGTTAGATTCCACATATAAGTGATTATACAGAATTTCTTTCTCTGACTTATTTCACTGCTCATAGTTATTTTAAGCTTTCAGTCTGATAGCTCCAATATCTGGGTCACTTTGAGTCTAGTTGTGTTGATTGCTTTGTCTGTTGACAATGAATTCATATTTTTCCCTGGCTTTTTTGAATGTCTTTCAAGTTTTGTTGAATGTCAGATGCATGAATGTTCAGTTGCTCAGACAAGTCTGATTCTCTTGGATACCATGGACTGTAGCCCACCAGATTCCTCTGTCCATGGGGTTTCCCAGGCAAGAATACTGGGATGGGTGGCTATTTTCTTCTTCAGGGGATCTTTCTGACCCAGTGATCGAAGTGAAGTCTCCTGCACTGGTGGGCAGGTTCTCTACTGCTGAGCCAGCAGGGAAGCCCTTGAATATCAGGTAGCATGTGTTAATTTGTTGTTGCTGATGTTTAGCTCTTAAGTCATGTCTGACTCTTTGTGACCCTATAGACTGCAGCACCCCCAGACTTTCCCGTCCTTCACTGTCTTCTGGAGTTTGCTCAAGTTCATGTCCATTGAGTTGATGATGACATCCAACCATCTCATCCTCTGTAGCTCCCTTCTCTTCCTGCCCTCAATCTTTCCCAGCATCACAGTCTCTTTCAATGAGTCAGCTCTTCATATCAGGTGGCCAAAGTATTGGAGCTTCAGCTTCAGCATCAGTCCTTCCAATGAATATTCAGGGTTGATTTCTTTTAGGTTGACTGATTTGATCTCCTTGATAACCAAAGGACTCTCAAGAGTCTTTTTCAACACCACAGTTCGAAAGCATCGATTCTTTGGTGCTCAGCCTTTTTACGGTCCAACTCTCACATCTGTACATGACTACTAGAAAAACCATAGTTTTGACTAGACAGACTTTTGTTGGCAAAGTGATGTCTCTGATTTTTAATACACCATCTACATTTTAAATGGACATAAGCAGTGTTTCCTTCTGGCAATGGGTATGCCTTGACTCTGTTTCTCTCAGGTCATCAGCGTTTGGGTGGTGGTTTGCATCACACTGCCTTGACCTGGGTTTGGGTTTTTTTACTCCTTGAGGACCTCAGGGTACCAGTGACTTCAGATTCCTGTGGGGAGCTGTTAGCACCTGGCTTTTAGGAGAAGGGCTGTGGACACAATGTTTTTTCTCTGTCCTACATTTTCAGCTTCCCTGCATTCCTGTCACACAGAAGTGACCTCTATACCTGTCTGCCTATCCCTGGTGAAGACTGATGCTGCCCAGGGAGCTGTGCTGGCCAGGCTGGAGCCAGGAAGGTGGAGGGCTCTCTGGTTTGGGTACAGGGTCAGCCTTGGAAGGCCCTGTGTGTCTGGGGCTGAGGAGTGAGACTTTCTCAGATCTGCCTCTTCCCGCTGGGATGGCCTTATTCCCCTTTTGGTGTGTGGTGGGTTTGTGTGAGTCTCTCTGGCCTCCCTGTTGGTCATCCTTTAGGCCCCAGCTGGGAATTGAATCCAGACCTGTTTCCCACCCTACCTCCCTCAGAGAAAGGGGAAGTCCACCCCCATCCACAATGTGAGTCTTGAGTGGTGGCCATGGGTGAGGACACACCCTCCTCCACCCACCACCCACCAAGGACCCTCTACCTTCAGCTGAGCCGTCAAGAGGGCTCTTTGAGGAGGGTCCTCTGTACTTAAGATTTGTATTCACCTCCAAGAAGAAAACTTCAAAATATGTGAAGATAAAACAGGACAGGCTGCATTGAGATAGCATGGTTTATTTTGCTCACGTGGGGTGTGGTTTCCTTTAGGAGACAGAGATGGACCCTGGGAACCAGAGCTTCCTGGCAGTGGGTAGGGGGAAGGCACCAGTTCACAGAAGGGTCCAGATCATCCTGCTACATTTTTGCCTGGGTTCAGAGGTTGGTCAATCATGCTTTTCATCTGTCACATGCAGAACCTGGAGGCCCACCGAGGACTCATGTTGGGAGGAGGGGGCAGGAGTGACTCCGTCTGCACTGGGAGCAGCTGGGAGGAGGCTCGTGATCACAGGCAGGAAGGGGTGCTACAGGAGATGGGTCTATAGACCAGGGTGGGGCGGGAGGGCTGGTAGCACCCAGAGGACTGGCAGGAGGGGGCCACCAGCACGGCCGGCCTGTAGCTCACGGGCAGGCACACAGAGGACTGGCAGGAAGGAGTCACATGCAGGGTGGGCTTGTAGGTCACTGGCAGACATATGGCTGGCCTATAACTCACGGGCACGCAGGTTGCCTGGCAGGTACTGGACGTGCTGCAGGATGGCTGGCAGAGGCTGGACGTGAAATAGGACGTGTGGCAGGGACTGGACGTGCTGCAGGATGGCTGGCAGGAGCTGGGCACGCAGGCAGCCTGGCAGCCTGAGGAGCATCTGGTGTGGCACATGGTGGCGTGGGGCTGGGTGGTGTTGGGAGGAGAGCTGGAGATGTCTGCAGGCTGCCTCCCTTGGCAGCTTTTATACCCAGGCTGTGGGCATCCCAGCAACAAAAAGCACAACTGTTGACTTCCTTATGGTTGTTGCCACTGTGTTTCCCCAACATCTTATTACCCTGGGACACGCTTTCCTATGCTGTTTTCCTCCATAAATTCATTTGCCTTTGAGGCCAGTTCCTCCTTCTGTAAACAGGATGTTCTAGTTTGCCTTTCCATGGGGTTCACATTGTTTCTCCAGGTCATCACTGTGCACGGGGCACCTCAGAATCAACTCAGAGTACTATACTGTTTATTCTTTTTTATCTCATGCTGTCAATGAAGACTTTGAGGCCATGGTGTATTTTGAGCTTTTATTTGCACTTTGAAACAGGAGTCTGCAAACTGCAATCTGTGGGGCAAGTCTGTCCTGCTGCCTGCGTGTGAATGAAGTGTTCTGGGGCATAGCCACACTCATGTATTTAATGTGTCTATGGCCACTTTTCCCTATAATGTTGAGTCATTGTGAGGGAAACCATGTAGCTGCAAAGCCTGGGATGCTTACTATCTGCCCTTTACAGAAAATTTGTCAGCTTCTGCTGTATTGTAATCATGCAAGAACTGATTTGCTGAGGTAGCGGGTTATTCTGTGTGCTGGCAATAGAGACATCCAGGCTCACGAGCCCTTCAGGTCAGTGGATAAATGAGTAAATGAAAAATCAGTGCATGAAATCATTCCAGAGGGGGCTGAAACCCAGAACGGAAAGTGGGTTCGGCAGAGAAGCGGGTGCTGGATGGTGGTCAGTGGGACTCTGATGATGCTGAGCTGGCAGTGGGTACAGTAAAGGGTCAAGGATAGTGGGTGCTCCAGGCAGAGGCAGCAAGTTGGGGGGGAGGGGGGAGTAAAGAATCTGCTGCAGAAATGGGCATGTTCCAGGAGCAGTGGGAAATCCCACAGTGTGGGGTGCCAGGGAGCCAGTGTAGGGGGACAGATTCAGATTACAGAGCTCGAGGACCAGACAGCACAAGCTGGGTTCTGGAAGAAGAAATAGTCGGTGAACTTGAAGACATGTCAGTCCTAAGACATGTCCCAATCTGAAGAAGAGGGACAAAGAGTTAAGAAAAATGAAGAGGGTCTTTGAGACCATATCAGAAAAGCTAATGTGCAAGTAATTTCAACCCCAGAAAGAGAAAAGAATGACACTGAAGCCTAAGGATATTTTTAAGAAATAAGGGATAAAATCCACCAAATGTGATTAGGAAAATTCCAATTTACAGATCCAAGAATCATACACTGCCCCTAAGTCCCACTCCTTTGGGCACAATGTAAAGACCACAGATTGCAGAGTGAGACCGAGGAGCTTCAGTGCTTCTCCGTTCACAGGGGTGGAACCTGCATGCATTACAGGACCTTCCAGGTCTTCCTGACTTGATATCTGTGTTGCCAGCCCCTTGAATGGTGGCAGGGTTGATAACTGATTGGTTCTGAGGCAGTCCATGTAAAATGCTTAGCTCAGCCCTGGCACGAACTGGAACCTGGTTGTTATGGTTATGGCAATAACGTGGCCACAGCCCCCAGTGAGGAGCCCCACCCCGAGGGAGAACCTTCTGGATGAGGTGCAGTGAGTGTGACTGTGCTTGTGTGGACAGAGGACAGGGTAGTTAAATTGGGGGAAGACCTTGAAAATCACCATGTGGGGGCCCAGTCCTGGCCTGAGGGCCCTTCCCCATCTAACCCAGGCTCCAATTCCAGAAATCCCAGGGCCACTGGGTCACCGTCAGCCTCCAGCTGAGGGAGCTTCCTGAACTGAGTCACAGCAGCTGGAGGCTCCGGGAAGAGACCCTCAGGGGGAGGAGGAGGAAGAACAGCAGGTGGCCACGAGGAAGACACCCAGTCCCTCATTGTCAGGACGCCACAGCCTGGGTATAAAAGGTACCCTGGGGAGGGAGCCTCCAGACCAGCCCTGGCCTCTATCCTGACCCCTCCCGGCCTCACGCCACCATGTGCCACACCAGCTGTCCTGTGAGCTGCCAGCTGACTTGCTGTGTGCCCAGTTCCTGCCAGCCGGCCTGCCCTGCTCTCTGTCGCCCTGCCCTGGGCTGCCAAAACCCCTGTGGTGCCCCCCATGTGGCTCTGCTGTGCCGGCCAGCCTGCCATGCACCCAGCCCCTGCCAGGACGTTTGCTCTGCACCCAGCCCCTGCCAGGCATCCTGCTGCGTGCCTCTGAGCTGCAAGCCTATCCTGTATGTCCCCCTGTGCTACAAGCGCACCGTGTATGTGACCCCCTCCTGCCAGCCTTCCAGGTTCTGCCAGCCCTCCTGCCCTTCCCTGGTCTGCAGACCCGTCCCCTGCAGCGTCCCCTCCTGCCTCTGAGCCCACGACCTGTAAAAGCCCTGCTCCATGTGCAGGGTCAGAAGCAGTGGGCTCTCTGACCTCCCACAAGGCGGCCTAGACATTGTCGTTTTCACACCTCCCAGACCCGACTAGATCGTGTTGCAGCAAGGCTGCCTGGTCCTAACCCGCTAGGCTGAGGGACTCACCCATCAGTGTCCCCCGGCCCCTGCCCGGGTCATCCCTTTGGTGCCCACACTGGCTGGTCCAGGTTCTGAGGCCTCCAGCATCACAGGCCTAATAATAAACCTCGGAGTGCAATGCTCACTGAGCATATGATGTCTCTCCTCTAGTGTCTTTCCCTAAAATGCTTCCTCTGGGGGTGGTTCCCCAGGATCCTCCAAGTCCTTCTGCAGAGAAGGCCAGGTCACAGATGGCCATGCTGGTGACCGAGCATGGAAAGGTGATTTCTCGGCTGAGGGTCGAGCTCCCAGTGCTCAGCCATAGGGACCACACTGTCCCCTGAACTTATGAGGTCAGTCCTCACTTTGCTCTGTGTTCAGCTCAGTTCAGTGTTGCTCAGTTGTGTCCGATTCTTTACAACCCCATGGACTGCAGCACACCAGGGCTATCTGTCAATTGCCAACTCCTGGAGTTCACTCAGACTCATGTCCATTGAGTCAGTGATGCCATCCAGCCATCTCATCCTCTGCTGTCTCCTTCTCCTCCTGCCTTCAAGGAGTCAGTTCTTCACATCAGGTGGCCAAAGTATTGGATTTCACCTTCAGATTAGCCCTTTCAATGAATATTCAGGATTGATTTCCTTTAGGATGGACTGGTTGGAACTCCTTGCAGTCCAAGGGGCCCTCAAGAGTCTTGTCCAACACCACAGTTCAAAAGCATCAATTCTTCAGCACTTTTGTTATAGTCCAACTTTCACATCCATACATGACTACTGGAAAAACCATAGCTTTGACTAGATGGACCTTTGTTGGCAAAGTAATGTCTCTGCTTTTTAATATGCTGTCTAAGTTAGTCATAACTTTTCTTCTAAGGAGCAAGCATCTTTTAATTTCATGGCTTCAGTCACCATCCACAGTGATTTTGGAGCCCCCCAAATAGTCAGCCACTGTTTACACTGTCTCCCCATCTATTTGCCATGAAGTGATGGGACCAGATGCTATGATCTTAGTTTTCTGAATGTTGAGCCTCAAGCCAACTTTTTTACTCTCCTCTTTCACTTTCATCAAGAGGCTCTTCTTCTTCACCTTCTGCCTTGAGGGTGGTGTCATCTGCATATCTGAGGTTATTGATATTTCTCCAGGCAATCTTGATTCCAGCTTGTGTTTCTTCCAGTCCAGCGTTTCTCATGATGTACTCTGCATGTAAGTTAAATGAGCAGGGTGACAATATACAGCCTTGACATACTCCTTTCCCTATTTGGAACCAGTCTGTTGTTCCATCTCCAGCTCTAAGTGTTGCTTCTTGACCTGCATATGGACTTCTCAAAAGGCAGGTCAGGTGGTCTGGTATTCTCATCTATTGAAGAATTTTCCAGAGTTTGTTGCGGACCACACAGCCAAAGTCTTTGGCATAGTCAATACAGAAGTAGATGTTTTTCTGGAACTCTCTTGCTTTTTGATGATCCAATGGATGTTGGCCATTTCATCTCTTGTTTCTCTGCCTTTTCTAAATCCAGATTGAACATCTGGGAGTTCACAGTTCACATACTGTTGAAGCCTGGCTTGGAGAATTTTGAGCATTACTTTACTAGCGTGTGAGATGAGTGTAGTTGTGCTCTGTAAATTGAGGGAAGTCACTAATTGCCTGAACTGACCCCTTCTAGGTAAAAAGGTTTTCTGCTCAGCAACTGATATGTAACCCCCACTCTTCCAGCCCCTGCCAGTCTAAATGGAAACCAGATGCTTCTCTGACAAGTGTGGCCCCTCTCCCTTCCTTTGTGAGGTCCGTGGACGTTCCCCCGAGATGCCCTCATCTGACCCCATGACCTGTGATAAATCCCCTTACACGGACAGCACAGCAACCTTGTGGGTTAGAATAAATTAAGGGCCTTGGAATGGGAAGTGGTTCTGAGTCATACGAGTGGACTTGGGAGAGGTGACAGGAGATGTGGCCCCTGAAAGGGAGGCCACGGGGAGAGGAAAGCAAGATGCCAGGCCACAGGCCGAGGATATGGTGCCTCTGGAAGCTGAAGGAGATAAGGAAGAGATTCTGCTCAGAGGCCCTGGGTTGGATCAGACAGTCCATCCGTGACCATGGCTGGTGAGACTCGCTCCTGATCCCACCTCCGCAGCTGAGAGGTGACACCTTGGTGCTGTTTCAGCCATATGTTCCTGGTTACTTGTTAGGGCAGCCACAGTAAAGTCCAGTGTTGTGGCCCCAGAAGGGGCGGGCCTCCCTGGAGGAGTCTGTCACACTCCTGGTGGCCCCCTCGGAGCCCCTCACTTGCCTGCAGAGAGCATACCTACCCATCCCTCCTCCTCAGGAGGGTGGGGGGACATGGCACAGGTCTCTCCGGGGGCAGCTCTTGACCCTGGCCCCCGCATGCCTAGACCCCTGTAGCACAGGCACCCTCTTGGCCTCTCCACCCTCTGTTGGGGCTGGAGCAGGGGAGCGTCTGGAGAAGATTTCTGTGGCTGTAGGGCATCCAGGCTGGCTACCATGTTCAACACCACGTGTGGTCGTGTGGACTGGAGGCCAGACTCAGAAACCAAGGTGTGGGCAGGCTGGTCCCTTCTCAGGGCGATGAGGGAGAATCCATCCTCTCTCCTGGCTCCTGACACCTCTGTGGTTCCTTGACTCGCACAGGCATCACCCTGACCTCTGCCATCATCTTCACAGCATCTTCCCTCTGTGGTACCTGTGTGTCCAGAGTTTCTTTGTTCATGAGGACACAGTTATGTGTCTCTGGATTAAAGCGCACCCCACTGGCCTCGTTTTAACTAGATCACAATGTACTCCTTGGAAGAAAAGCTATGACAATCTTAGGATATTAAAAAGCAGAGACATCACTTTGCTGACAAAGCTCCATATAGTCAAAGCTGTGGTCTTTCTAGTAGTTATGTGCAGATGTGAGAGTTGGACCATAAAGAAGTCTGAGCACAGAAGAGCTGATACTTTCAAATTGTGGGGCTGGAATAGACTCTTGAGAGTCCCTTGAAGAATACAATCAAACCAGTCAATCCTAAAGGAAATTAACCCTGAATATTCATTGGAAGGACTGATGCTGAAGCTCCAATAATTTGGCCACCTGATGTGAAGAACTGACTCATTGGAAAAGACTCTGATGCTGGGAAAGATCTGAGAATTCCACCTACTGGACACTTGATGAGCTTGCTATGCACAAAGATCCCATCCCGTCCGGCATCCTGGCAGTTACAGGAGGAATGTGCAGGCCCACACGTGGGGTGCCCACAGTATTCCGGGAAGGAGAAGTCTGGCCCTGGAGCCAGAGGGCTGCCCCAGGAAGTGGCAACTCAGCCCCTGTGGTGTGAATGTGGGCCCTGGAAGAGAAAGGGCACTGGGGCCATCCTAGAGAGCGGTGGGGGCTCCCCAGAGAAGGGAGCCATTGGGCTGTTTGGGAACCAAGGAAGAGTCTAAAAGGAGCCCATCAGGGCATCCTTCCTGGCAGAAGGCACAGACCCAGAAACTCCCATCACTATGATGTCACATGACTGTGAAGAGGGAACTCTAAGAGCACCCACTGCCTGGCACTGCCTCAGTATCCTTCCATTCAAACCAAGCCTCCCGCCAGGCCTGTTTATCTTCACCAAGCCAGGTGCTTGATGTCACGTCCCACCTTTCTGCTGCCCTCCCTACTACCCCCAGGAGGGCACCACTGTGCCTCCCACCAGGTGGGAGAGGAAGTATTCACGGGTTTCTCTGGTTCACAGGATGCCTTTGGGGTTGCAGTGGTCCCCGTCTTAGCCACGTGGATGATCAGGGCGTCACAGTGACAGGGAGGCTCACCTGAGAGCTGAAAAACCCTGGAGCGTTTAGAATCATCACTTTGTTCCTAAGGTGAACTCCATAAACATCTTTCACCAGCTCTTTCCTCCCAGGCCAGCGCTGCACCTGACCCGTGTGGACGCACGGCACCAGCGGTCGTCTGCTTTGCGCTTAGTGTCATGTCATGTCATGTCATGCTTAGCACATGCCATCTTCATGTGTGCCTGTGTGGCGCTGTTCACAGCGACACCACTATCCAGTCAGGAGCCCCACAGATGCTCTGCTCAGCTCGACGGACGACTCTGGCTTTGCTGTGGGCTGTAGATTCTGCTTTCCGCGTGTGTCAATGTAGCTGCACCTCACTCTTCTTGGGTTGAGGTGAAGTGAAACCTTCTCTATGTCTTCTTAACTCTTGGTGCAATGAAGAGTCCACCAAGGCCTTTGTCCACTTATCTATGGAGATGGTTCTATTTTATTAAAATTGAAATGAACAGGTAAAGGGTACAGTTTAGTTCAGCTCAGTTGCTCAGTTGTGTCTGACTCTTTGCTACCCCATGGACTGCAGCACACCAGGCTTCCCTGTCCATCACCAATTCCTGGAGCTTACTCAACCTCATGTTTATTGAGTCAGTGATGACATTCAACCATCTCATCTTCTGTTGTCCCCTTCTCCTCCTGCCTTCAATCTTTCCCAGCAACAGGGTCTTTTCCAGTGAGTCAGTTCTTTGCATCAGGTGGCCAAAGTATTGGAGTTTCAGGTTCAGCATGAGTCCTTCCAATGAATATTCAGGACTGATTTCCTCTAGGATGGACTGGTTGGATCTCCTTGCAGTCCAAGGGACTCTCAAGAGTCTTTTTCAACCCAACAGTTCAAATGCATCAATTCTTTGGCACTCAGCCTTTTTTATGGTCCAACTCTCACATCCATACATGACTACTGGAAAAACCACAGCTTTGACTAGACAGACCTTTGTTGGCAAAGTAACGTCTCTGCTTTTGAATATGCTGTCTAGATTGGTCATAACTTTTCTTCTAAGGAGCAAGTTCTTTTAATTTTATGGCTGCAATCACCATCTGCAGTGATTTTGAAGCCGAAGAGAATAAAGTCTATCTCTGTTTCCATTGTTTTCCCATCTATTTGCCATGAAGTGATGGGACCAGATGCCATGATCTTAGTTTTCTGAATGTTGAGTTTTAAGCCAACTTTTTTACTCTCCTCTTTCACTTTCATCAAGAGGCTCTTTAGTTCTTCTTCACCTTCTGCCTTGAGGGTGGTGTCATCTGCATATCTGAGGTTATTGATATTTCTACTGGCAATCTTGATTCCAGCTTGTGCTTCTTCCAGCCCATCATTTTGCATGATGTACTCTGCATGTAAGTTAAATAAGCAGGGTGACAATATACAGCCTTGACATACTTTTTTCCCTATTTGTAACCAGCCTGTTGTTCCATGTCCAGTACTAACTGTTGCTTCTTGACCTGCATACAGATTCCTCAGGAGGCAGGTCAGGTGGTCTGGTATTGCCATCTCTTTAAGAATTTTCCAGAGTTTGTTGCGGACCACACAGTCAAAGGCTTTGGCATAGCCAATAAAGCAGAAGTAGATGTTTTTCTGGAACTCTCTTGCTTTTTTGATGTTCCAGTGGATGTTGGCAATTTGAACTCTGGCTCCTCTGCCTTTTCTAAATCCAGTTTGAACATCCGGAAGTTCACAGATCATGTATTGTTGAAGCCTGGCTTGGAGAATTTTGAGCGTTACTTTGCTAGCATGTGAGATGAGTACAATTGTGTGGCAGTTTGAACATTCTTTGACATTGCCTTTTTTGAGGATTGGCATGAAAACAGACCTTTTCCGGTCCTGTGGCCACTGCTGAGTTTTCCAAATTTGCTGGTATATTGAGTGCAGCACTTTAGGATTTGAAATAGCTTAACTGGAATTCCATCACCTCCACTAGCTTTGTTCATAGTGATGCTTCCTAAGGCCCACTTGACTTCACCTTCCATGATGTCTGGCTCTAGGTGAGTGATCACACCGTCGTGGTTTTCTGGGTCATGAAGACCTTTTTTGTATAGTCCTTCTGTGTATTCTTGCCACCTCTTCTTAATATCTTCTGCTTCTGTTAGATCCATACCATTTCTGTCCTTTATTGTGCTCATCTTTGCAAGAAATGTTCCCTTAGTATCTTTAACTTTCTTGAAGAGATCTCTAGTCTTTCATATTCTACTGTTTTCCTCTATTTCTTTGCACTGATCACTGAGAAGTCTTTCTTATCTCTCATTGCTATTCTTTGGAACTCTGCATCCAAATGAGTATATCTTTCCTTTTCTCCTTTGCCTTTGATCACTTAACAGTGATCAAGACCACCCCCAACCAAAAGAAATGCAAAAAGGCAAAAATGTTTGTCTGAGGAGGCTTTACAAATGGTTGAGAAAAGAAAAGAAGCTAAAGGCAAAGGAGAAACACGGTACTTGTCTTGAGTAAACTCAGGAAAGAGATTTAAGAGTTGAGGCAGGACACCTGTTTACAGGTCCTCTTAGGGTTTTGCTCCATTCCTTCTTTCCTGGATGGAGCTGAGCTGGGGTGGGGATAGCATCCCCTGGGGAGATGCCTTCAGCTCCTGGTCCCTCTTTCCCAGCCTCCACTGTTGCCCTGCTCCTATGGGCCTCATCAGCCTGCTTCTGGTGGGGGATAAGCAGTGTGCCTGATGCTGGCTCCCACTTCCTCTACCGCTAGCGTCCACTAAGACTGCAGGCTCTTTCTCCCCTACTGTCCCGAGGGTTTGTTCACAAGGCGTCTCTTTTGTTCTGTCCCTCCTCGGTCAGGCTTTGAAAGCTTGAGTAGAATGAGTGATGTCTAAATTGACCCTGTACCCCCTTGGAGCCCCCAGAATCTCACACGCAGACCAGTATATAGGCGAGCCTCCTCAGTATCGGCGCCTCTTTCCAACGGCACTCACCCTGGACTCTCAGATCCAGACCCAGGAGGGTTCCTGCTGCTCCCCAAGTCTCCTTCGGCCTGCACGGGCAGGGGGTGGGTGTGGGAGGACCCCAGGGCCCACTCAGGATCTGAGCCTTCTGCACTCGCACCCGCCTCGCCTGCCAGCCTTGAAGGGCCGTCCACTGCAGGGAGAGTGAGCCTGGGGTAGGAAGGGACATGGAAAGTGTGACTGGCACCAGCTTCAGATCCTGTTGTCTCTCAGCTGCTTTGAACTCAGATGGGAGAATGTGTCTTTACTACCTGGCTTCTGCTGGCAGAGCACCTACAGGCCAAATTTGGAGGGGCCGAGGCGGCCCAAGGGAGGAGGGCAAAACAGACATGGGTCCTTATTTCCTGACACAAATGCTTTATTCATTAGAGCAGCTGATGTTTGTCATATGGGATTCAAGCAGCCCATCCTGTAGAGAAGGCTTCTGGGGCTGCACCGTCCACCCTGTCAAGGGCTTTCTGGGATGCCTGCCAAGTTCAAATCCCCTCTGGGCAGCAGAGAGGGGAGGTCCTGGCACCAGCAGAGGGGCTCCTGGAGCTTGTGAGAGAGACAGCAGCTTGTGGAGGGCGGGTGATTGGCCAGTCAGCAGCAGAGCTCTGGGGCTGAGGTGGGGACGCAGCAGGCTGGGCGAGAGCATGCAGGCCGGCAGAGCAGGGACACAGAGGAGGCTGGGCGGCGGCAGCTGGGCTCGCAAGAGGAGGCAGGCACGCAGCGGGAGGGGCGGCACACGGGCCGGCAGAGGAGGGACACAGAGGAGGCTGGGCGGTAGCAGCTGGACTGGCAGGAGGAGGTGGGCACACAGCAGGTGGGGCTGCACACGGGGCGGCAGAGCAGGGACACAGAGGAGGAGGGTCTGCAGCCAGATGAGGGGGCTGAGCAGGGGGAGGCCTCAC
>SJYF01000457.1:2427700-2457599 GCA_006410515.1 Procapra przewalskii
GGGATGTCTGCTTTTATACCCGCCCTGGATATGCGTGTGGCCCTGGTTGGAGGCTCCCACGCTCTCCCTTCCTTGTTGCTGTTTGGAGCTGACCCTCATTAGGGCTGCCGTGTTTTCTATAATTAGCTTTTACTCATTAAACATGTGAGTACATTGCAAGAGTCTGTTTTCCCATCTGTTCTTTGTTTGGTTCCAGAAAACTTGTGGAGAATGCAAGACGCAAGTTTCTGCTGAACGACTGCCAGGGTTCTTAAGTCACGTTCATGGAGAGAGGGGCTGAGCGTGAAACAAGTTCCCAGCCACTGCAGCCACTCCCCTCTTCACGCCAGCCTCGACAGTGTGAGAATACATAGGGAAAGATGCCTAGCTTTACCACAGCCCAAACTATACCTAAGAGCATTACGAAGAAGATAAGTTGTGAGCGAAACAGTAAACTTGATCAAAGAACACACGCTGGGGCCCAAGAGTTGTGAGCAGGAAACTCAGAGCTGTAGAGTGAATCGCCACTCTTTCTGGATCAATCCATCCCTGATGTAACTTCAATCAGAATCCGAAAGAAATACTCTTGGCATATAAAGTGAAGATGTTGAACTGTTAGAAAATATTTGCAGTGTAAAATTTGAAAGTCTTTACAACTAAAGCAGGATATGATACAAAAGAATCAAACACAAGCACACAGTTCATTCAAATTTCTAATCAACATATGAAAAGCTACTGGATACCACTGATAATTAAAGTCTCTAAATTAAAACACAAATATCCCACCTGCAAGATCAGCCAAGATTTACAACACTGATAATACCCAATGCTGCACAGTCTGAGGTCCTCACTCTTCTTTAAAAATTAATTAGTTGACTTTTCGCCGAGCAGGGTCTTTGTTGCTTCATGTAGGCTTTCCCTGGTTGTGGCAAACGGGGTTTACTCTTTGCTGCAGTGGACAGGCTGCTCTTGGCAATGGCTTATCTTATTGAGGAGCACTGGCTTTAGGACATATGGGCTTTGGTAGTTGTGGCACGTGGGCTATTCCTAGACCAGGGATCAAACTTATGTTCTTTGCATTGGCAGGTAGATTGTTAACCACTGATCACCAGGGAAGCTCTAGGGGCCTCCCTGTTAGAAATCCTTAACAGGTACGTTTTTTATTACATGTAACTAATAATATAAAATTAACCATTTTAAAGTGTTCAATTCAGGGACGTTTAGTACAGTCACAACATTGTACAACGATGACCACTATCTAGTCCCAGGACATTCCCAAAAGGAAATCTGGTAGTATTAAGTAGACCCTCCCCAGTCCCTGTCAAACACTGCTCTGCTTTCTGTCTCGATGGCTTTGGCTGTTGTGCTCATTTCATATAAAAGGAGTCACACAATAGGTGGCCTTTTGTGTCTGACTCCAACTTGGCATACACGTATGCCACTTTGTGGCGTATGTGTGTGCTTCATCCTTTTTTATGACTGAGTAACATTCCTCATAGAAATAGACAACATTTTATTTATCCTTAAGTCGATGAACATTTGGGCCATTTATACCTTTTGGTTAAAATGATGTTTGCTCCTAGGAAGAGAAGCTATGACAATCCTAGTGAAGTGAAGTTGCTCAGTCGCGTCCGACTCTTTGCGACCCCATGGACTGTAGCCCACCAGGCTCCTGCATCCATGGGATTTTCCAGGCAAGAGTACTGGAGTGGCAAACCTAGACAGCATATTAAAAAGCAGAGACATCACTTTGCTCATAAAGGTCTGTATAGTCATGTACGGATATGAGAATTGGGCAGTAAAGAAGGCTGAGTGCCAAAGAATTGATGCTTTTGGAGTATGGTGTTGGAGAAGACTCTTGAGAGTCTCTTGGACTGAAAGGAGATCAAACCAGTAAATCCTAAAGGAAATAAACCCTGAATATACATTGGAAGGACTGAAGCTGAAGCTCTAATACTTGGGCCACCTGATATGAAGAGCTAACTCTTTGGGAAAGACCCTGATGCTAGGAAGGATTGAGGGCAGGAGGAGAAGGGGCTACAGAGGATAAGATGGTTGGATGACATCGTTGACTTAATGGAGTTGAGTTTGAGCAAGCTCCAGGAGATCGGGATGGACAAGGGAATCCTGGGGTGCTGCAGTCCATGGGGTTGCAAAGAGTCAGACAGGACTGAGTGACTGAACAACAACAATACATTTTTCTTAGTGTGAACAAGGTGTGATGAATATTTGTATACAAGCTTTTGTTTGAATATCTCTTTTTATGAATGAGTCTTTTGGGTGTATACCTAGAAGTAGATTTAATGGGTTATATGGCAAAATTTGAGGAACCACTAGACTCTTTTCCATAGCAGCTGTGCCGTTTTACATTTCTACAGGAAATGTACAAGGATCCCAATTTCTTTACATGCTCATTGAGACTCATTTTCTATTCATTTCTTTGTTTGTTTTAAATTATAGCCACCCTAGTGGACATGAAGTGGCATCTCCTTGTGTTTAACTTGAATTTCCCTGATGGCCAATGACATTGTCATTCCTTTCTTGTGCTTGTCCATATATTTCCTTTGGGACAATGTCTATGATAGCACTTTGTCCATTTTGAATTAGGTTGTTTGTCTTGTTGTCCAGTTATAGGCGTTCTTTATGTACTCTGACTACTAGGCCCTTAATCAGAATTATTTTTTGCAAATATTGCCCCTCATTTTGTGGGCTGTCTTTTCCCTCTCTTGACAGGGTCCTCTAATAGACTTTTAAAATGCGGATGAGACCTGATTTATCTGCTTACCATGCACTGAATGCTGGGGTCGGCTGCTCCAGCAAACACAGCACATGTGTGGTAGCAGCTGCAGTTGGTGTAGCAGCTACTCACTGGTGGGTTGGCAGTAGTTCTTTGTCATTTCCCAGGATCCAACTGGTTTTTATAGGCTAGTGAATGGAGATGTTATGGGGAGCCACCCCCACATCCTTCAGGTCTTTAAAGCAGCACTAATTTCTGCCACTGCTCCCAGCTTGCGGTGCTGGCTTTGAAGCACTCTCCTGACTTGGGGCACAGGGGAAGCAGTTTCAGATGCTTATCTTTCTTAATATGAGAATTCCTTCCAAAGCTTGGAATGAATGTGGGGTTGTTTTAAACACCAGGAACTTCCATTCCAATTACACATCCAGAGACATGGGAATGACCTCTGGGTTGGTCTGTGGGCCTGGTGGACCCTCTCTGAGCTGAATGTAGCCTGGACTTGAATAAAGACATTCTTTCCCTCTGTCCTATGGACACAGAGCCCATAATGGTGTTTCAGGACTGAACTCTGTGCTCAGCCATCCTTGAAATGTTGGGGTTCTTCTCTTCCCTCGTGTTGTTGCATGGGTGAATGCTGGGGGTGGGGAAAAACTGGGATAATTATTACCACATGACCTTGTCTTGGGGCTTCCCAGGTGGCTCAGTGGTAAAGGATCTGCCTGCCAATGCAGGAGATGCAGGTTCGATCCCTGGGTCGGGAAGATCCCCTAGAGGAGGAAATGGCAACCCCCTCCAGTGTTCTCGCTTGGAGAAAGAATCCCGTGGACAGAGGAGCCTGGAGGGCTGCAGTCCATGGGGCTGCACAGAGCTGGACACAATGAACGACTGAGAATGCATGCATACACACGTCTCTTGACTGCAGGGCTCTTCCGAGGTGGGAGCACTTGCAAGAGAATTGGCAAACACTGCAAATCACCATCATTTTTTTGGGAAGCTAGTTGCCATCACTCATATACTCTTCAAAATCTGTAAAACAAAATACCCACCCCCCAAACCAACCTCCTAAAATAGCAGAAATCTAAGATGGTTGAATGGGAAGGGGAGGGAGTCACCCCAATAGACAGCTTGATCCCCCTCCTGAGTCCTAGATCCGAGCCGGATCTAAGTGTTCCTCAGGCAGGAACACCTTGATCATGTCCAGAAGAACATCTTGATCAAGTTACCAGAAGTTTGACAGCCAGTTTGTGACATTCCTGAGTAGTTAATGCTTGACTTTTGCCACTTAGTACTAGTCAGCTCCAGATGGCTCCAGTGAGGTTGCTGGCAGTAATCGAACTGGCTGTACATCACTTTCCCCTTGGAAATCTGTGTTTTGAGAACCACCTCCAGTAACTCCCTGCAAGATTCATGCACAGAGGTCTGGCTTGCATCACAGGCCCCTCCACCTGTTTTTTTAAATTCCCCTTATGGGTTAATAGTTTATTAAGTTTTGGTTTATCTTTCCATTATTTTTTTCAGATGTGACCAAAAATCTGTGTTTGTTTATTCTCCTTTCTTACAAAAGGGGTGGCCTCTTATACAGCCTGGTCGGCATCTTACTTTTCCCTTCACGCCCATGTCCTGGAGCCCACTTGAGAGCGGTGTACTGAGACCTCCTTCACTCCTTCTTGGAGCCACGCAGTGCTCCATGTATGAATGCAGCAGAGTTAGTTGATGGACAATTGCTTTTCTTCCTGTACTTCACTATTTTGAGCAACACTGCAGTAAACAGATTGTCATTGTTTAGTCGCTTAGTTGGGTCCTACTGTTTGTGACCCCATGGGCTGCGGCACGCCTGGCTTCCCTGTCCTTCTCTGTCTCCCTGAATTTGCTCAGATTCATGTCTGTTGTGTCAATAATGCCATTCAATCATCTCATCCTCTGTCTCCCTTTCTCGTCCTGCCCTCAATCTTTCCCAGTATCGGGGTCTCATGTACTAATATTGCCAGTATATCTTTGGGATGCAGTTCTAGATTTTAATGCTTACTGTTTATCACTGGATGAGGGGTGGTGGTGCTCAATAGTGTCTGACTTTGTGACCCCATGGACTGTAGCCCGCCAAGCTCCTCTGTCTATGGAATTGCACAGGCAAAAATACTGGAGTGGGTTGCCATTTCCTACTCCAGGGGATCGTCCCAACTCAGGGATTGAAGCCACGTCTCTCCTGTCTCCTGCACTGGCAGGTGGATTCTCTACTCCTGAGCTACCTGATCAACATGAAATTTTAGGAGAGCCTATCAAGTTCCCCTCTGTATTGGGCTGTTCCATTTTTGCACTCCTGTAAGTAATGTGTGAGAATGTCTATTTTATACAACTTTTCCAACTGCGTGTGTCATCAAGCTTTTTGTCACTCTGATAGCTAAGAAATAGAATCTCTTGTGGTTTTCAGAATATTTACCTTTCTTTTAATATGACTTTGAGAATCCTTTTGTATGTTCAAACCCATTTGTATTTCATTTTCTGTGAGTTGATGTTCATTATCTCCAGCCCACTTCAAATATTGATACGTTGGTCTTTCCCCCCCACCTGATTTTGGCAGCTCTTAAATATCAGCAAAATAGCACATTTTCTGTGGTGCAAGTTCAGTTCAGTTCAGTCGCTCAGTCATGTCTGACTCTTTGCTACCCCAAGGACTGCAGCAGACCAGGCCTCCCTGTCCATCACCACTTCCCAGAACTTACTCAAACTCATGTCCATCGAGTCTGTGATGCCAATCCAACCATCTCATCCTCCGTCGTCCCTTTCTCCTCCTGCCTTCTGTCTTCCCTAGCATCAGGGTCTTTTCCAGTGAGTCAGTTCTTCACATCTGGTGGTCAAGTATTGGAGTTTCACAAGTTAATGTATTTTTTTCCTAACATTAATTTTTTTTTTCTTTTTTTGCTACCCGCAGGCTTCCTCTAGTGGTGAGCAGAGCGTACTGTCTAGTTGCAATGCATGGGCTTCTCCTTGCTGTGGTTTCTCTTGTTGGGGAGCACAGGCTCTGGAGCATTCAGACTTTAGTAGCTGTAGCACCTGGGCTCAATGGTTTCGGCTCGTGGGTTCTAGGCTCTCAGGCTTCAGTAGCTGTGGTGCATGGGCTTAGCTGTTCTGAGGCACGTGGAATCTTCCCGGACCAGGGACTGAATCCATGGCCCTTGCATTGCAAGCAGATTCTTAACCACTGGGCCACCAGGAAGCCGTCTGACTAGTCTTTTGTCTTATGCTCTCCTTATGGTATTATTTTTATCAGTCTATCTGTCTATTTCTATCATCGATCTATGTCTATTTTAATGTAGAACAAAGGGACATCTAAAGATAGTTGAAAAATTCCACAGCTCATTGGTGGCTCTGTCCTCATTTTAATTCGAGTTTCTTTACTGTACAATCAAATCCTTTTCTCAGTAGTGGCTTTAGCAAAAAAAAAAAGTGAAAAAAATAAGTAATTGCCCAGCAAATGGATAAATAAATGCATGGAGTGCTTTATTCAGAGTCAGAGAGTCTGTTTCTAGCTTCCAGAAGTGTCACTTAGAGACCATGGTCATCTTCGTCTGTACAAGGGGGTAATTAAGCCTGTTGGGCCGACGCTACTGGGGCTGTGCGCACATGCTCCCCACCCATTTCCCATGCTCGTGCACCTCTTGGGCTTGCTCAGAGCAGCCCTCACCTGCAGGTCTCCTTGCAGGACTGCTTGGGGGAGCTACTCTGCCGCACATCTTAGCCTGCATTGCCTGGGGATTTGGATCCATCCAGACGGACAGATGAGCACCAGGCTTCCTTCTCCAAGATGGAATGTGCACCCAGTGCCCCTGTGGGATTGGGCTAGGACTTCACCTCTTCCATTCTCTGATCTGGTGGTCCCAGCCCTTTATCAGGCTCTCCTGGGAGCACTTCCTGAGTGCCTGATGCATGCTCCTGGGGAGTCTGCATCACCTTCAGTGTGCGAGGGCTGCAACACGATGTGTGTGAAGAGCTCCGTGCACAGGTGAGCATCCTCAGCATCACACCTGAGCAGAAGTCGGTCTGACTGGGTCCTCTGCCTCCCACCCTGACCCCCTCCCCACACCTAAGCTCTGAGGATTTTCCATCATGCCACTTCCTGTCATCTCCTTGACGCTAGAGTGTCACTCTTTGGGGCCCAGATAACTTCATCTTCTTTTCAGATCCTTCCCTGATATGACTCAGCACTAGCTGGCATTTCTCCCTTCTGAATTCCCACATCACCTATGCCAACGTGCATAATTCATGGTTCATAATTACTCTCTCATCTCAGTTTTTCCATTTATTTCAGGTATATAAATCACAGCACACGTCAAGTCAAGATAAATAACTACTATACATTGTTGACTAAATGCCAGACTTTTCTTCTTTCTTTATTTTTTAAATTATGAAAGTATGATAGCACATTTACAGGAGACTTGGAAAATACAGGACAAAGTTACGTATAGTTTCACTACATATTACAATTATTTTTGTAAGTACTTGAAGATTTTCAGTTGGAATTTCAATATCAAACTCTCAAAAATTAATAGAATGAATAACCAGAGAAGGAGAAGGTTATGATAGACCTGAAAAGCACCATGAACCAATTCAAAATAATTAAGATTTATGTAATTTTCACACAACAGCAGGATACAAATTCTATTCAAGTTTTCACAGACTATAAACCAAGAAACACTAGAACATATCCAGAGACATAAAAAAAGGTGCAAAAATTTTGTGGTCTAATTGTATTGGAATCATACATATCTCTTCTCTCATCACTGTAGAATTATCTTAGAAATTAATATTAAAAGATATTTGAAACCAACCCACATATTTTCAAGTTCAAGATGACATTTACTAAGAGAGAGCTTTGACTTAGTTGTTGAAAGTCAAGGCCAATTTTAACATCTCTGAATGGGGGGAGACAGCTTCCAAATGATGGCATAGCAGAGTTTAGTTGGAAGCCACTGTTTTTGCTTGGACTCCATAAAATAATGGAGTATCTTCTATGGATGACGTCTTGAGAAAAGATGGCCTGTCTAAGATGTGTGTACGTGTGTTGTTTAGTACTTTGTCCCAGATGGACCTAGTAAGAACATCATCAAACAGCTTACAACATGAAGTATCTGAAAGCCTCCAGGTAAATGAAGGTGCCTAAATTATTAGAACATTACAGATCTCTTTTTGAGTTTCAAAAGCAAAAAAAGCAACAACAAAGAATGCCCTTCTCATCAAAGCTGAATGATGTCTTTATTTCAAGTAGGAGAGGAATGGCTCAATTGAACAAGCATTGAGCACCTACTGTATGTGAGCACTATGCCTAAAGCCAGAGATACAGACTAACAGCCTGACCCTGACTTCCCTGGGGTGTGCAGCCTGGTTGGCTGACCTGGACTGGGGTCAGGAAATATAGTTTCTGCTGTTGGAGAGACAGAAGCCCCAGATTCTTTCCTCTATCTCTGGCCCCCAGATGCTCTAACAGCAGTCAGGTTTGCCTGCAGAAGTAACAGAAACACAAATTCTGTTGATGACAAGTACCAGGGGTGGATGAGATGGTCCCACTGCTGAATCTGCGAGGCCAGGGTGGGGGTGGGGAGGGAAGGACAGAGCAGGGAACCGGCTGAAGGACATCTTCCTCGGAAGCCCAAGAGCCCTGCTTTACAGAACCCATGGGGCTTGAATTCCTCTGCGCCACCAGCCCTCTGGGAGGCTGGGAGCAACTCTTCCTGAAGGAGACACTGGACACTTCACCGCTTGCCCCATGACCTGTGTCCTGCTGTGCAGTCAGTTCACAGAATGCAGACAGGTTGGGTCTGGCCCATGGCTGTGTGTTTGCAGAGCAAAGGCAACAGAGTCACTGATTTCTCAGAAGTCTCAAAGCTACATTTTTTCAAATAGCCATGTACAGATGTGAAAGCAGAACCGCAAAGAAGGCTGAGCATCAAAGGACTGATGCTTTCTAACACTGGTGTTGGATACGACTCTTGAGAGTCTGTTGGAGTTCAAACCAGTCAATCCTAAAGGAAATCAACCCTGAATATTCATTGGAAGGACTGATGCTGAAGCTGAAGTCCAATACCTTGGCCACCTAGTGTGAAGAATCAACTCAGTGTAAAAGATCCTGATGCTGAGAAAGACTGAAAGCAGGAGGAGAAGGGGGTAATAGAGGATGAGATGGTTGGATGGCATCACTGACTTAATGGACAAGAGTCTGAGCAAAGTCTGGGAGACAGTGAAGGACAGAGAAGCCTGGCGTGCCACAGTTCATCGGGTTGCAAAGAGTCAGACATGACTAAGCAACTGAACAACAGGCGTCTCACCTGGCACGGAGGGCCAAGGCTTCACAGGACTGCCCTCAGGGGCCCTGAGCCTTGCATCCGACAGGGCATCCTTTCCCGTGATCAGGGTGGTATCTCAGCTGACCCAGCAGACTAATTCACATGGAATGTAAATATTTGGGTTCAGGATGCTGAGTTCATGCCAACGTCAGTGATACTTGGTGTGCAATCTTGTCAAGCAGGAAGAAAACCAAAACACTTCTCTGATAAAAACAGTCCTATATGGAAACAGAAAAGAATAAAGTAGGGAAAATCACTAGACCATTCGGGTATGACCTAAATCCAATCCCTTGTAATTATACAATGGAAGTGACAAATAGATTCAAGGGATTAGATCTGATAGACAAAGTGCTTGAAGTATTATGGACGGAGGTTTGTGACATTGTACAGGAGGCAGGGATCAAGACCAGCCCCAAGAAAAAGAAATGCAAAAAGGAAAAATGGTTGTCTGAGGAGGCCTTACAAATAGCTGGGAAAAGAAAAGATGTGAAAGGCGAAGGAGAGAAGGAAAGATATACTCATTTGAATGCAGAGTTCCAGAGAATAGCAAGGAGAGATAAGAAAGCCTTCCTCACTGATCAATGCAAAGAAATAGAGGAAAACAATAGAATGGAACAGACTAGAGATCTCTTCAAGAAAATTAGAGATACCAAGGGAATATGTCATGCAAAGATGGGCTCAATAAAGGACAGAAATGGTATGAACCTAACAGAAGCAGAAGATATTAAGAAGAGGAGGCAAGAATACACAGAAGAACTATGCAAAAAAGGTCTTTATGACCCAGATAATCATGATGGAGTGATCACTCACCTAGAGCCAGACATCCTGGAATGTGAAGTCAAGTGGGCCTTAGGAAGCATCACTATGAACAAAGCTAGTGGAGGTGACAGAATTCCAGTTGAGCTATTTCAAATCCTAAAGTGCTACAACCAATATTCCAGCAAATTTGGAAAACTCAGTAGTGGCCACAGGACTGGAAAGGTCAGTTTTCATGCCAATCCCCAAAAAAGGCAATGTCAAAGAATGTTCAAACTACTGCACAATTGTACTCAGCTCACATGCTAGCAAAGTAATGCTCAAAATTCTCCAAGCCAGGCTTCAACAGTATGTGAACCATGAAGTTCCAGATGTTTAAGCTGGATTTAGAAAAGGCAGAAGAACCAGAGATCAAATTGCCAACATCTATTGGATCATCAAAAAAGCAAGAGAATTCCAGAAAAACATGTACTTCTGCTTTATTGACTATGCCAAAGCCTTTGACTGTGTGGATCACAGCAAACTGTGGAAAATTCTGAAAGAGATGGAAATACTAGACCACCTTCCCTGCCTGATAAATCTGTATGCAGGTCAGGAAGCAACAGTTAGAACCGGACATGGAACAATGGACTAGTTACAAATCGGGAAAGGAATACGCCAAGGATGTATATTGTCATCCTGCTTGTTTAACGTATTTGCAGAATACATCATGCAAAATGCTGGGCTGGATGAAGCACAGCTGGAATCAAGATTGCCGGTAGAAATATCAATAACCTCAGATGTGCAGATGACACCACCCTTATGGCAGAAAGTGAAGAAGAACTAAAGAGCCTCTTGATGAAAGTGAAAGAGGACAGTGAAAAAGTTGGCTTAAAACCCAACATTCAGAAAACTAAGATCATGGCATCTGGTCCTATCACTTCATGGCAAATAGTGGGGAAACAATGGAAACAGTGAGAGACTTTATTTTTTGGGCTCCAAAATCACTGCAGATGGTAACTGCAGCCATGAAATTAAAAGACACTTGGTCTTTAGAAGAAAAGCTATGACGAACCTAGACATATTAAAAAGCAGAGACATTACTTTGCCAACAAGGTCCATCTAGTCAAAGCTGTGGTTTTTCCAGTAGTCGTGTATGGATGTGAGAATTGGAATATAGAAGACTACAGAAGACATTGCTTCTGTAGTTCAAGGAGGAGGAAAGAACAGGAGAAGGAAGGGTAGTCCCTGAGTCAGAGAAGGAAATGCTTTCTCAGAAGCACCGGCAGATTTCTGTCTATGCTTTGTTTGCAGGAAGTGTCATGTGGCCACCTGTAGCTTTAGGAGAGTCTGAAAGAAAGCTGAGTGCTAAAGAATTGATGCTTTTGAACTATGGTGTTGGAAAATACTCTTGAGAGTCCCTTGGACTGCAAGGATATCCAACCACTCCGTTCTAAAGGAGATCAGTTTTGGGTGTCCATTGGAAGGACTGATGCTGAAGCTGAAGCTCCAACACTTTGGCTACCTGATGTGAAGGGCCAACTCATTGGAAAGGACCCTAATGCTGGGAAAGATTAAAGGCAGGGGGAGAAGCGGACGACAGCAGATGAGACAGTTGGATGGCATCACCAACTCGATGGACATGAGCTCCAGGAGTTGGTGATGGACAGGGAAGCCTGGTGTGCTGTAGTCTATGGGGTTGCAAAGAATCAGACACAACTGTTCAACTGAATTGAACTGAACTGATGTGGAAATACCTCTCAACCTATACCTCCAACAATACATGGTTGTCTTACCAGTGTTTGAAAAGGTTTTCCAATGAAATCTCTCTTTACCCTTTCCATCTCCTCTTACTGGCAATCTTGCCAGTCTTGGCCAGACATAGAGAAGGACAGGTTAGAAAGGAACCTAATGCATGGTAAAAACAAAAGAAAATCAATCGAAAGACAAAAACTGAGGTTCCCAAGAAACAGAGGTTTCGCCTTCATATTGCCTGATTCATTAGCAGACCCCACGGGACTCCGTTACCACCCCAGGGTGTACAGTCACTGTGCAGGACTCTGGGACACCAGAACCTAGCCACACAGCTTCAGCCGTGGACACTTGCCCAGGAAGCCTGTATGTGCTTGCCCCCTGTGTCTTTAGGAGCAATAGCACACTTGTGACTGGCCAAAATGCCCTCCTGACTTCAGTTCAGATCTATTCTGATCATATCACAAAGCCTCTCCTATAAACCCAGGTACATCCTAAGGACATTTAGCTACAAATCACAGATCCTCCAACTAATCCAGGTTTAATAATATGTATGTCTCACATTATAAGAAATCACATGGTAGGCCCCATATTTAGGCAAGTAGCTCAACAATGCCATCAGGGACTGTGGCTCTTCTGTCTCTGCTCTACTACCATTAATGTTGTCTTTCATCCCCAGATCATTGCTTCATGATAGCAAGATGGCTGCAGCAGCTCCAGACATTGCTTCTGTAGTTCAAGGAGGAGGAAAGAACAGGAGAAGGAAGGGTAGTCCCTGAGTCAGAGAAGAAAATGCTTTCTCAGAAGCACCAGCAGATTTCTGTCTATGCTTTGTTTGCAGGAAGTGTCACGTGGCCACCTGTAGCTTCAGGTGAGTCTGAAGAGGCCAATACTTTTAGCTGGTCATGTTACCTGCCTGGGTATAATTGGGATCCTCTTGGTTAGGATGTGGGGAAATGGACATTGGGCTGGCAATGAACAGTGCCTGCCCAGTGGCTAAGTGAGGAAACCAGAATTTCCACCCAGTGGGGAGGTCTGTGCAATGAGAGGTAGTGAGTTTTCTGTGGGGCAGGGGCTGCACACACCACTGGGCCCTGTATGCTTTGTGTTTTGAAAATTTATAGGTCTCACTTCTAAAACTCTCTCATTCTTCAAGGACTGTTCAGAGAGTTCAGTCTAAAAGAATTGACATGGGGTGTCCCTGGTGGTCCAGTGGTTAAGATTCTGAGCTTCCAAAGCAGGGGTCTGGGTCTGATCCCTGGTCGGGCAAAAGGAAAAAGGGGTGGGAGAGGATAAGACAGTCAGATAGCATCAACGACTCAATGGACACGGTTTGAGCAAACTCCAAGTGATAAGGAAGCCTGGTATCCTCAGTCCACGGGGTCACAAAGAGTCGGACCTGACTGAGCAGCTGAAGACACAGGGAATTCAGATTCCACATGCTGCGTGGTCCGAAAAAATAAAGAACCGCCAACATCAGATGCGTATTTGGCAAAATGTGATTCTGTCCAGGATGACTGGAGCATTCCCCACGCTGGGAACTGAGAGACAGGTGCAGGAGACTCTGAGCAAAAGGCAGAGATGGGGTTTCTGCAGCATGGCAGCTTCCCTGGATGCGGATGAGGGTCTCCAGGCTGGGCGGGGGCCCCCCTTGACCCCCACCCCGACTCCCAGGTCCCAGCGCTTGAGCCTGCTGTGTGCTGCCTTCAACCCAGGCACTCCGGCTTTGACCACGGTGGGGCGACCTCACCCCTCACAGTGACCTCATTCTGGATACAGTCTCCCTGACCTACTTTTATCCCTGAAGCGTAAACTGAATTCCAGTTGTTGAAAACTTACGACAAAAAGAGGCAACTCTTGACACCACCCTGGGGACTCGCATCAGCCATGGATGGCTGTGACAGGGCCCCCCTGCATGCTGGAGGAAACTGGGGCTCTCACTGATCCTGGCCACCCTGTGAGTCCCCAGGCCACGCTGTCACATGCTCACCTAGGCAGGACCCACCTGTGGCAACGGTCCCCCAGGACTGTGGTCTGCAGATGTGTGGTCGTGGACCAGAGTGAGGCTATGCCTCGACCTCAGTCTCTGGAGGCAGCGGGGAAGCCGAGGTGTCGATAAGCTGGGCCGCAGAACCTGGAATGGGAGATGAGTGATGGGACAAAGCACCCCGGAAGGACCCACAGTTCATCCGTGTCTGCCTCAGATGAGCCCGGGTCCTCTGAGGGGCGGGAGCTGGGAAGGGCCTGCAGATGACTTGGCAGCGTCTTCCTGTGTTGGTCCCAGATCCACACATCTGAATGAGTGTGTTGCTGTCATGGTGCGCAACCCTGAGACCAGGTACCCGTCCCCTCCTGCCTCAGGCCTAACCTGCGCCGGGTTCCTGCTCTGGGGCCAGCTCAGAGCCTCACTGCCCTGCCTCCACCTCCCTGGGCTCAGGCTTCTTGGCTCCTCCATCCTTTATGAAGGTCTGAGTTCCAAACCCAAGACTGGCCCAGGCCTGGGAATGAGGGACCCCCATGGGGAGAGCTGGGAAAGCACCTCTGAGCCAGAGGAACTTGAGGTCACATGGAAATGCTGCTTTCAGCTGAAGAATCAGTTGTCACCGGGTGGACACTGGGTCTGTGCATCCTCATAGGCAGATGGATGCCCCTCTGGGGAGAGGGGCCTGGGGTCCGATCACAACCCTGCTCCCTCCTTTTCCTGTCTTTGCTCCCTTCTCCAGCTCTGACTGTATCTTCAAATGCTATGGACGTATATAAACCCCGGAACAAGATAAGTCAGTACTAAACAGAGGCAGTCCTGGGTTTGGGGAAGTCCCGGGCACATCCCTTGCTTGGGGAAGCTGGACACGTACCTCGCTTGGGGAAACCAGGCACATCTCCACAGTGCCAGGGCAAGTGGGTCAACGGCAGGCACCTCGCAGATCTCTTCCCTGCCCAGAAAGTGCACACAGGCTGCTGGCCCTCCTGTAACCTGCCCAGTACGGCTCTATGTTTGGGTGGTTTGGGGATGTGTTCTGGTTCTCCAGTGGAGCTTCCTCAGGTCACCATTGTAAGTGCAGACAGACAGAGACGCAGGGATACAGAGACAGAGAGAGAAACATTTGGAGTATTCTCCTGATGGTCCAGGAGGCCCTGCTCCAGCCTCGTTCATCACCCACTTTGGGGCTGCCCCCACTGCGGTCCATCCTGCCTAGCACCGCTCTAGACTCAAGGGCAGTTTCCTGATGCTTCCAGACACAGTATTCCAGTGCCCACAGGATTCCAGTGACTCAGCAGAGGGGGATGAGGGATGCTCCCTGACTCCCGGTGGGTGCACAGCTGTGCCGCACGTGGAGAAAGCGCTCGCCTCTCCCTGCTCGCAGGGTGTGGAGGAAGTGGTCCTGGGGTGCTACCTGGCGGCAACTCCCCTGACTCACCCACGAGGCAGAGCTCACTTGCACCACTGGCCCCATGATTCTGTCCCTCTCAGGTGTGCTGTGTCTGGTCGCACCTGGGTGACTCACTGGGCAGGAACTCTGAAGGAAGGGAGGGAACTGGGTCATCCTCAGTGCGGCGGGGAGGCAGGATGGCTGTCAGGAGCCCACTGCACAGATACAGAAACTGAGGCCAGCCTCCTCCCTGCCTGTCCTCTGGCCTGTCCACAGAAGCCTCCTCTCTGCCCTTCTCACGTCTGCTGCCCTCCACCTGGCCCCAAAGGAGGATGCCCCAGACTCCTTGTCCCCTTCCATATCCTCCCACGTGGCCTCTATCAATTATCCCCTTCAAGGCCGACGTCTGTCTCCAAAGCCTGGGAACTGCCCAGACAGCATGCGGTTCTACTGTAGGAGAATCCAGGGACCCGAGCACCTTCGGGGGCAAACCCTGGGGGCCCTGAGCTATTGGAGTGGATTTCCCAGGTGGGAAAAGCCCACGGACAAAGGGGCCTGGCAGGCTACGGTACATGGGGTCGCAGAGTCAGACAGGACTGAGTGACTAAGCGCAGCACCACCCCGACACAAGGAAGGAAACTTAACCCCCATCCCCCTCTCTTGGGTTTCATCACTGAGCTTGGTGGGTTTTGTGGGGAGAATCGTGCTGACATGGAAAGCCAAGACCCAGCATGTTATCTGGAATCTTGTCCTCAGGAAAAAGCAGAGTGGCTGGTGGTCACTACAGACCCCACCCCAACTGCTTCCACTTCTCCTGCCCCTGACGGGACCCTTTGTGAACAGATATGACAAATGAAACACTGGCCTCCGTTCAGTGATTTTGCAAACCACATGGCAGGCCTCTTTCCTAGACAAGAGGGTGGCCAAGAACTTGGAGCCCAAAGGGGACCTCAGGAGAGCAGATGTGTTTTCAATCAGTCCAGTCGCTCGGTTGTGTCCGACTCTTTGTGACCCCATGGACTGCAGCATGCCAGGCTTCCCTGTCCGTCACCAACTCCCGGAGTTTGCTCAGACTCACGTCCATCAAGTCGGTGATACCATCCTCTGTTGTCCCCTTCTCCTCTTGTCCTCAGTCTTTCCCAGAATCAGGGTCTTTTCTAATGAGTCAGTTCTTCACATCAGGTGGCCAAAATGTTGGAGCTTCAGCTTCAGCATCAGTCCTTCCAATGAATATTCAGGACTGATTTCCTTTAGGACTGACTGGTTGGATCTCCTGGCAGTCCAAGGGACTCTCAAGAGTCTTCTCCAGCACCACAGTTCAAAAGTACCAATTCTCTGGGGCTCAGCCTTTTTTGTGGTCCAATTCTCACATCCATACATGACTACTGGAAGACAGACCTTTGTTGGCAAAGTAATGTCTCTGCTTTTTAATATGCTGTCTAGGCTGGTCATAGCTTTTCTTCCAAGGAGCAAGTGTCTTAATTTCATGGCTGCAGTCACCATCTGCAGTGATTTTGGAGCCCAAGAAAATTAAGTCTGTCACTGTTTCCATTGTTTCCTCATCTATTTGCCATGAGGTGATGGGACTGGATGCCATGATCTTCATTTTTTGAATGCTGAATTTTACGCCAGCTTTTTCACTCCCTCTTTCACTTTCATCAAGAGGTTCTTTAGTTCTTCGCCTTCTGCCATGAGGATAGTGTTATCTACATATCTGAGATTACTGATATTTCTCGTGGCAATCTTGATTCCAGCTTGTGCTTCATCCAGCCCAACATTTTGCATGATGTACTCTGCAAACATGTTAAATAAGCAGGATGACAATATACATCCTTGGCGTATTCCTTTCCCAGTTTGTATATAGTCTATTGTTCCATGTCCAGTTCTAACTGTTGCTTCTTGAGCTGCATACAGATTTCTCAGGAGGCAGGGAAGGTGGCCTGGTATTCCCATCTCTTGAAGAATTTCCCACAATTTGTTGTGAGTCACACAGTCAAAGGCTTTGGCGTAGTTGACAAAGCAGTAGATGTCTTCCTGGAACTCTCTTGCTTTTTCTATGAGCCGATGGGTGTTGGCAATTTGAATCACGGGATCTGTTCACGGTAAATTCCCTCAGTGTTTGTTCATTGTGCATGCACGCTCAGTTGTTCAGTTGAGTCTGACTCTCTGTGACCTTATGGACTGTAACTCACCAAGGTCCTCTGTCAGTGGGATTCTGCAGGCAAGAATACTGGAGTGGGTTGCCATGCCCTCCTCCAGGGGATCTTCCTAACCCAGGGATCAAACCCACATCTTCTGCATCTCCTGCATTGTAAGCAGATTCTTTACCACTGAGCCACCCGGGAAGCCCTTTTGTTCATTAGAAAACATCTTTTGGCCTTATTTTTAAAAGATATTTTTACTAGGTGTAAAATGGTTGACAGCTATTTTCTCAGTACTTTGAAGATATTCTTGCGTTTTCTTCTGAGTTTCATTGCTATTTTTAAAGAGCACCTTTCAGTTCAGTTGGCAGTCACTATCTATGTTTTTCACTCACATACATGTTTTGCTTTTAAACAGAACATAGAGTGTACAGTTCTAATGTACACAGAGTGGAATAGTTTGATGCTATAGTTTGGCGTGTGTAACAGATTCTATACATTTTATATTTTGATATTTGACTACTGACAGCTCTCAGGCCTCATGCCTCTCTCTTCTCCTTCTGCCCCATGTCTGGTCTCCTGATGAGAAAGTCTGGGCTCCTGCTCCTGCCTTTGACACTAGCAAGAGATTCAAGCCACACAAGCTCAGTTCACATGCAGGAACCATCACATGGGTTCTACTCCCTAATCATAGCAAACAAAAAAGAACTTCATAGCAAAATGAATTCAGCAATACATCAAAAAAAAAAAAAACATCATGATTAAAGAAGAGATTTACCCTAAAGATGCAAGGATGGGTCAATATCTGGAAATCAACCAATGTGATGCAATGTGGTAACAATAAAGAATAAACATCATATGATCATTTTAATAAATGTGGAAAAAGTTTTTGACAAAATTCCATATTCACTTATAATAAAAATGTCAACAAAGTGGGCAGAAAGAGAACATGTTTCAACATAATAAAAGACATATATGACAAGCCCACAGCTAGCATTATACCTTATGATGAAAAACTGGAAGCATTTCTTCTAAAATCAGAGAACAAGACAAGGATGCCCACTCTCATTTCTTTTATTCAATATAGTATTGGAAGTCCTAGTTACCACAGAGAAGAAAAAAAAAAGAAATCCAAATAGGAAAAGAAGAAATAAAACTGTGACTGTGGCAGGTGACAGGATACCATACATAGAAAATCCTAAAAACACCACAAAATATAAAAGTACTAGAACTCACCAATGAGTTCGGTAAAGTTGTAGGATACAAAATTAATTACAGAAATCTGTTATGATTCTGTACACTAACAGTTAACTATCCGAAAGAGAAATTAAGAAAAACAAATTTACAATTGCATCAAAAGAATAAATATCTAGGAATAAATCTAAGTAAGGAGGTAAAAGACATGTACACATGATGAACATGTAAGACAGTGATGGAAGGAACTGGAGGTGACACAGATGGGAAGATATACCATGCTCATGGATTGGAAGAATTAAATTGACCAAACTACCCAAGGCACTCTGTAGACTCATTGCAATCTCTATCAAAGTACCAAAGGCATTTTTCACAGAAATAGAACAAATAATTCTAAAAGTTGTATGGGAACACAAAAGACTCCAGATAGTCAAACATTCTTGAGAAAGAAGAACAAAGCTGGAGCTACCATGCTCCCTGATTTCAGACTATACTACAAAGCAGCAGACATCAAAGCAAAATGGTGTTGGCACAAAAATAGACACACATCAATGGAACGGAACAAAGAGCCCAAAAGGAGCCTGCACGCACATGGTCAATTAATCTACGAAAAAGGAGGCAAGACAACCTCTTCAGTAAATGGTGTGGGGAAAACTGGACAGCTGCATGCAGAAGAATCAGGCTGGCCTACTCTCACACCATACACAATAATAAACTAAAAATGAATTAAAGACTTAAATGTAAGACCTGACCACAAAACTTCTAGATGAAAACGTAAGCAGTATGTTCCTTGACATTGATTTTAGGAATACTTTTTTGGATTTGTCTCCTCAGGCAACAAAAACAAAAGTAAAAAGAAGGAAATTGTGCTATATGAAAGTAAAAAGTTGTGGTTTTTTTTGAACAAGGAAGAAAGCTATCAATAAGATGAAAAGAACACCGACTGGAATGGAAGAAGATATTTGCAAGCAAAATAACTGAGAAGGGATTAATATCCAGAATACAGAAGGACACATACAGCTCAGCATTAAAAAAACAAATTATTGGATTAAAAAATGGACAGAGGACTCGAATAGACATTTTTCCAAAGAAGACATACAGATGGCCAACAGCTATCTGGGCATCTGAAAAGATGCTCAGCATTATTGATCATCAGCGAAACTCAAATCAAACCCACAATGAGATGTCACTTCACATCTGTCAGAATGGCCATCATCAGAAAGACAATAAGTGACAGGTGTTGGTGAGGATGTGGTGTGAAGGGAATCCCATGCAATTTATCAGAAACGTAAATTGGTACAGCTGCTGTGAAAGGCTGTATGGCGATTCCCAAAAAATTAACAATAGAATTACTGTTTGATCCAGCAATTCCATTGCTGGATATTTATCCGAATAAAATGAAAACAGTAATGTGGAAAGATATATGCATCCCTGTGTACACAGTAACATTATTTAAAATTGCCAAGATATGGAAGCAACCTAAGTGCCCATCAACAGATGCATGGGCAAAAGATGTGAAATACACACACACACACACACACACACACACGTACACACACACACACGGACTTCCCAGGTGGCTCAGTGGTCAAGAATCCACCTGCAATGCAGGAAATATGGGTTTAATCCCTGGGTCAGGAAGACCTCCTGGAGAAGGAAAAGGCAACCCGCTCCAATAGTATTGTCTGGGAGATCTCATGGACAGTAGAGCCTGGCAGGCTATATTCCATGGGGTCTCAAAAGAGTCAGACGTGACTTAGCAACGAAACAACAGCAACAGCAATATATATACATATGCATGTATATATGAATACTATTCACCATAAAAAGAACCAATTCTTGCCATTTGTGACAACATGGATGAAGTTGGAGAGTTTTATGCTATGAAGTAAGAAAGAGAAAGATAAACACCGTATAATTTCACTTATATGTAGAATTAAAAAAAAAACACATAAAACAGAGTCATAGACACAAAGAACAAAAAGGTGGTTGCCAGAGGGTAGGAGCACTGGGGAAGGAGAGAAATAGGTGAGGGGAATTAAGAGATACAAACTTTCAGTTACAAAATAAATGACTCATGGGTATGAAGTACACAGCGTGGGGAACATAGTCAATAGGTAAGTAAACTCTTTATAAGGTAACAGATTGTTTACCATGGTGACCATTTTGGAATGCATAGAAATACTGAATCACTATGTTGTGTAACAAGTACTAACAAAATGCTGTACCTCAATTACACTTCAAAATCAAACAAATTCACAGAAGAAGAGATCAGATGTGGTCACCAGAAGTGGGTGCATGTGAGGAGGGGAATTGGAGGAAGAAAGTCAAAAGGTACAAACACTGTTATAAGGTAAACAAATGCTATGGATGAAATGTACAACATGATAAATACAATTGAAACTGCTGTGCATTATATGTGGAAGCTATTAAGAGAGTAAACCCTCAGTTCTCATCACAAGGGAAAAAGATTTTTTTCGATTTCTTTTAGTTTATATCTATATGAGGTGATGGATGTTTAGTACACTTATAAAAATTATTTCATGATGTGTGTGTGTCAAATTACTATGCTGTCCACCTTAAACTTACACACAATTATATAAGCTGAATTATAGCTCAGTGAAACTGGAAGAAAAATAAACTCTGTCCAGTCTGCAGACTTTGCTCTCTCAAGACATTGTGGGCCTGACTGAAGGCCTCTCCTTCCCAGGGATCTTGTTTTTGTAGGCAAAGAACTTTTTCACACCCTCTTTTGATGTGTGTGTGTGTAGCATCGTCATTCTTGATATCCACACCAAATTCTGGGCGGGAGTCCACTGTGATTCTTCAGCAAGCCTGCCCCATGTATTCTGACAACAGTCGTACACTGTGAAATTCACACGCCATCAAAAATAGGATGTTTGCATCAAGCCAGAGGGGTTCCTTGTGCCCCTTGCCAGGCCATCTTCACACTCTCCACCTAGGAGGTAGCCACCACACATATTTTTAGGACTACTTTATTTTTTCATAGTGGTTATCTGTGGGCTGAAGACTTATGGGTAATTGTCTTCTAAATTTTTATTATAGTTGCTTTGCAATGCTGTGTCAGTTTCTGCTGTACAGCAAAGTGAAGCAGCCACACATACACGTACATTCCCTCATTTTTGGATTTCCTTCCCATTTGGATCACCGTGGAGCACTGAGTAGAGTTCCTGGAACTGTACAGTAGGTTCTTGTTGGTCATCTACTTTTCACATAGGGTTTAGTCGCTCAGTCGTATCCGACTCTTTGTGACCCTTTGCTCTGAAAACCCCCAGGCTCCTCTGTCCGTGGGATTATTTAAACAAGAACACAGGAGTGGGTTGTCATTTCCTTCTCCAGGCGATCTTCTCAACCCAGGGACTGAACCTGCACCTCCTACACTGCCGGTAGATCCTTAACCTGCTAAGCCAGCAAGGGAGTGTTTTTTATATAGTAATGTGCTGCTGCTAAGTCACTTCAGTCGTGTCCGACTCTGTGCGACCCCAGAGACAGCAGCCCACCAGGCTCCCCCGTCCCCGGGATTCTCAGGGCAAGAACACTGGAGTGGGTTGTCATTTCCTTCTCCAATGCATGAAAAGTCAAAGTGAAGTCGCTCAGTCGTGTGCGACTCTTAGCGACCGCATGGACTGCAGCCCACCAGGCTCCTCTGTCCATGGGAGTTTCCAGACGAGAGTACTGGAGTGGGGTGCCATTGCCTTCTCTGATATAGTAGTGTACATATGTCAATTAGGACATCAAAGAAACAGACTTTTACAGTTTGCATTCTTTGACTTCTGGCTTTTTTCACTCAGCGAAACATTTTTGATGCCTCTCCGTGTTGTTGGTTGTCTTGATCGTGTGTCCCTCTTTATTTCTGAGTGATATGCCATTGTACAGCTATTTCACATTTGTTTAGTCACTCTTATACTGTTAGACATTTGGACTGGCTCCAATTTTTGGCTATTATGCTTAAGCTACTGTGAATATTACATATAAATTTTTTGTGGACATCAGTTTTTCTTTTAGAAAAACCCTGATGTCCATGTAGGAGTGCAACTACTGGGTATGTACATGTTTAACTTTTTAAGAAACTGTCAAATAGTTTTCTGAAGTGTTTGTACACTTTTACATTCCTGCTTGCAGGGTATGTGAACTCCAGTTGTTTCACCTTGACAGCAGTCATTCATTTTAGCCAATCTACTGACTAATAGATTATCATTACTTTAAACTAATTAATACCACAAGACTAATATTAAAATGCTATTAATACTGGTATTTAAAGGTACTTGCTCCTTGGAAGAAAAGCTATGACAAACCTAGACAGCGTATTAAAAAGCAAAGACATTACTTTGGAGACAAAGGTCCATATAGTCAAAGTTATATTTTTTCCAGTAGTCATGTACAGATGTGAGAGTTGAACCATAAAGAAAGCTGAGCGCCAAAGAATTGATGCTTTTGAACTGTGGTGTTGGGGAAGACTCTTGAGAGTCCCTTGGACAGCAAGGAGATCAAACCAGTCAATCCTAAAGGAAATCAACCCTGAGTATTCACTGGAAGGAACTGATCCTGAAGCTCAAATATTTCGGCCACCTGATGGGAAGAGTTGACTCACTGGAAAAGAACTTGATGCTGAGAAAGATTAAAGGCAGGAGGAGAAGGGGACAACAAAGGATGAGATGATTGGATGGCTTCACCAACTCAGTTGACATGAATCTGAGCAAACCCTGGGAGGTGGTGAAGGATGGGGAAGCTTGGTGTGCTATATAGTCCATGGGGTTGAAAAGAGTCAGATATGACTTAGCAACTGAACACCACCAAAAATATTGGTATAGTGATTCATGGTGGTGTTAATTTGAATCTCCCTGATGACTGAGCACTTTCCCTGAGCACTTTCTCCAGTGTTTTTTTTTGCCAGTTCTATAATTTCTTATGTAAAATATTTTCCCAGATTTTGGCCCATATTTTTATTGGGTCTTTTGTCTTCTTAAATTTTTCATTACTTCATTTATTACCGCATTGCAGCAACTTTTTTATGCATTCTGGATACCAATCTTTTGTCAGTTGTGTGTGTTGCAAATATTTCTTTCCAGAGTGGCTGGTTCATTTTCTCAGTAATTTTTAGTTTCTGTGAAATCTGATGATCAGTTTTAAGTTATCACATTTGCGTTAATAATCCACTGTGAGTCGATTTTTATGTTTTGTTCAGTTCATTTTTCTGATGTAAACATTCGTTTCAGCTTCCTGGCTTTCCTTTCCCATTGAAATGTGTCAGTTCTTTTGTCAAAATCAATTGACCAAGTCTGGGTCTGTTTCTGGATTCTATTGTCTCATTGATCTACTTGTCTGTTCTCAGGACCACTGTCCTGACTATTGCAGTTTTAAAGTCCATCTTGAAATCAAATAGTGTTAAGTCCTCCAATTTTGCTTCCCCACCCCCCCAAAAAAATACTTGGCTATTCTAGATATATTGCATTTCGACGTGAGTTTGAGAATTAAAATTTATTTGCTATTGTTTTTTCCAGTCACCCAGAGACACGACAAACCCACTTTAGAAAAAAATAGTTATTTATTTTCTGTTGCACTGGGTCTTCCTTGGGGTACATGGGCTTTTGATTGCTGCACACAAGCTTTCTCTAGTTGTGGTGCACAGGCTTCTCATTGCTGTGACTTCTCTCGTTACAGAGCACAGGCTCCAGAGCTCAGGCTCGGGAGCTGAGGCGTGTGAGCTTACTTGTCCCATGGCGTGTGGGATCCTCCCGGAGCAGGGGATTGAAGCTGTGATCCCTGAATTGGCAGGCAGAGTCTTAATCACTGGATTATCAGAGAAGTCCACAAACCTACTTTAAATTCATTTTTTTGCTCTAAGACTTTGTGGCCACACACATAGAAACCTTGGGCCATGGTGGTTATGAATTCACATAAAAGACTTTTTCCTCTCTGCCCAGAACAAGCCCAGGGCAGGAGCCCTAGCTGGCTGTCCCCTCCTCACCGTGGGTTCACTTTTCATTCACCCAAGGGCATAGCCTTTCAAGAGACCAGCTTTTCTGCCCATGCCTCCCACCAGTCTCCTCTCCTTGGAGGACCTGCTACTATATCTCTGCCTTGTGGCTCCAAGATGCTCCATTTATACTCAAACATAGAGCTCCCGTCCCCACAGGGAGGGACCATCCCCGGGGCTCCCCATCCCCTCTGCAGGAGAGATACACCACTTCCCACTAGGCTTGGATGCCCCCAGGGTGTGTGTGTATGACTGAGTGGACTCTAGGACCAGAGAGCCCCTCTGTTGGCCGGGTGACCATTAGTGCTGACTTAGGAGAGGGGAGAGAATGGCAATGCTGGTGCTTTGTATGGAGATGACACCACACAGTCAGTGGAGTGTGTGAGTAGCCCACCTGTGCTCAGAGAGGAGTGAGACCAAGGAGCCACTGAAGAGTCTTCTCCCTGCAGCTGGGTGCCTCTGAGTGCCTCCCAGGTGGGGCTCCCAGCAAGCGTTCCCCCCACCCCTCACCTCCGTCCCATCAACTCCACCTATTCCTTTCCACCTAGGCCTCCTCATTCCCCTTTTCTGGAACCCTCATCGCAGGCGGGGCCCAGAGGTGGCATCTGCACCTGGGAGGGGCAGGGATAAAGCCAAGGTCCTGCCTGGAGTGGGCTGTCCTCTGGGCTTTGCCGATACTCTGGGACCCAGCAGTTCTGGAATTTACGTCTCTGCCTAGTTGCTGACTGGCTATGTAACTGTGACCTGGAGCCAGCGTTTGCTCAGTTCACTCTATAAAATGAAAACAACACTCTTGTCTCCAATATAAGAATGGTGTGAAATGAGTCCAGTGTTTTAAAGCCTTGTAAAATGGCCTGGAAGTCTCAGATACAATTAAAATCCTGCTAAATATGATGTCATCTTGCATGAGCTATCGTGATCCACCCAGAAAGTGCTAGTGAGGCAGACGACCTCCTCCACATAGCTCTGTCCTCCTCCCTTGCTGGGAATGTCTCTCCAGCCCCAGTAAACCTGCACAGCTACCCTCTGCCCTCAGCAACGCCTCCCTCCCATCACCTCACCAGGAGGAGAGCTGCCAACCCACCTGCACAGGTTCTGTCCTCCTGAAAGTCTCCCAACACAGGCTTTTTCCTCTCCTGGCTCCTGTCCTCTAGGCTTTTCCATTGCTCACCAACATTAACAACTAACTTGTGACTGACTTTATTTTTCTGGGCTCCAAAATCACTGAAGATGGTGATCGCAGCCATGAAATTAAATGACACTTACTCCTTGGAAGGAAAATTATGACCAACCTAAACAGCGTATTGAAAAGCTGAGACATCACTTTGTCAACGAAGGTCTGTCTAGTCAATGCTATGGTTTTTCCAGTGGTCACGTATGGATGTGAGAGTTGGACTATAAAGAAAGCTGAGCACTGAAGAATTGATACTTTTGAACTGTGGTGTTGGAGAAGACTCTTGAGAGTCCCTTGGGCTGCAAGGAGATCCAACCATTCCATTCTAAAGGAAATCAGTCCTGAATATGCATTGGATGGACTGATGCTGAAGCTGAAGCTCCAATACTTTGGCCACCTCATGCGAAGAGTTGACTCATTTGAAAAGACCCTGATGCTGGGAAAGATTGAGGGCGGGAGGAGAAGGGGATGACAGAGGATAAGATGGTTGGATGGCATCACTGACTCAATGGATATGGGTTTGGGTGGACTCCAGGAGTTGGTGATGGACAGGGAGGCCTGGCATGCTGCAGTTCATGGGGTCGCAAAGAGTTGACATGACTGAACTGAACTGAACTAGAGGACTTAGGGGCTTCCCTGTGGCTCAGATGGTAAGGAATCAGCCTGTAATGCGGGAGACCCGGGTTCGATCCCTGGGTCAGGAAGTTTCCCTGGAGAAGGGAATTGCAACCCGCTCCAGTACTCTTGCCTAGAGAATCCCATGGAGGGAGGAGCCTGGTAGGCTACAGTCCACGGGGTCACAAAGAGCCGGACACGACTGAGCGACTTCACTTCACTTCACTTCCAGTATTCTTGCCTGGAGAATCCCAAGGACAGAGGAACCTGGTGGGCTAAAGTCCAGGGGATCAACAAAGAGTCAGAAATGACTGAGCAAATTTCACTTTCTCTTCAGGGGGCATACAGAATACCCCAAATCAGGGCCACTTGCCATACACAGATGAGGTCAACATGTTAATGGAGTGTTTGCTCTCAAAGCTTAGTTCAAGGTAATTTATAGTCAAGTTAGGATGACGCAGGCTGGCAGCAATGTCTGTGCAAAGCCTCAGAGACGATGGAGCAGTGGCACTGGGATTCAGAACCTGCAGCTGTGATGGCAGAAGGGGACCCTCAGGCTGGAGGAGCTAGACTCACTCACGGGAGTCCCCACAAAGTCGAGGTCCAGGCGCACAGCCGAATGGCCGATCCTGGCCTGGTAACCCTGCACGCGTTCTCTGAACAGCACTGGGCTGCTTCTGAAATACACGCACACTTCCTCAAGCCCTCAGAAGGTCTTCAGGGTGGGTCATTCCCTATTGCGACATTCTGGTCCCAACACAGGGCCTGGCACAAACCCTAACCACTTGTCAGGAGGAGATGGGACTGGGAACCAGGCCACAGGAGCCAGAGTGGCCCTGGGCAGCAGAAGTGCTCCTGTTCTCTCCGGGGCTGGGACCTTGGAGCAGGCGGATCGTGGGCCTGTGTGGAGCCTCTTGGGGTCCCCGGAGGGCCAAGGGCATGCACACTGTGGCCAAGGGGCTGGGCTCACAGCAGCTTGCTGTCATCTGTCCCCAGAGGACAGAGTATACAGACATGAATTGATCCTAAAACCAGACTAGGTCTTCCTACGGTCCCCACTCTTGGTTCTTAGGTACCAAATCACATCTCTGGGGCTTACAAGGGAAGCAGGGCCAGTCCAGCAAAGACTGGAAGTTGGACAAAGATAGTATCAGGACTGTTCCTTTCCCTCCTGGCGTTTTAAATCCCTCAGCCTTTTGGAACCCAGGTGATCCACCAACCCTTCTCTTTTCTACACAGCCAGCTGTCAGTGGGCAGGAGGAGGGCAAGTAAATACCAGACTCTAACCTGGGTCTCCCTCATTGCAGGCAGATCCTTTACCATCTGAGCCACCAGGGAAGACCAATACTAATTCTCATGTGTAAAAGACTGATAAGGAGTGTATGACGTTGTGTCTGAAGAGGAATCCCCTTTAATCTCTGAAAGCGGCCACCATGTTGCTGTCAGCATTGCTGGTAGAATTTCTGCACGCACTCACCCATTCATTTAATTTTGCTGGAGAAGCAGAGGGAAGCCCCACCTCCTCGTGGCAGGACACAGGACAGGTTTTACCTCTGCGTGGGACAATGACGTCTACTACCTCTGCCTCCAGTGAGGTTCCCAGGGATGGGATCCTTGTAACTGTTTTCTTGGTCCCTCGCTTCCAGAGAGCCCCATGCAAGTAACCAGGTAAAAGATGGGAGACAGCTCATGGACTGCCCGCCACACCCAGGCATAGTCTGGAAGGACTGGAAGGTCTACCTGTTGTCTTTTTGTGCTTTTGGATTATAAATCAAGGTCCAAGGGGCTCTGACGGAAGTCAATTATAGGACGATTATCTGGATAACTCAGTCAAAGCCAGACCTAATTTAAGACGTTGGGGACTCTTTAGCTCAATAGAGAAAGTCACTGGAATTCGGACTCTGCCCCTCACCAACCATTGGCCTTTAAATCATTTATTCATTTAATTCCGGCTATGATCTTCTTTGCTTCGTGTGAGCTTTCTCCAGTTGCGGCGAGTGAGGGCTACTCTTCCTTGCACGGCATGGACTCTTCATTGCAGTGGCTTCTCTTGTTGCAGAGCACAGGCCCCAGGTGTATAGGCTCAGTAGCTGTGGCACATTGGTTTCATTGCTTCATGATGTGTGGGATCTTCCTGGACCAGAGATCAAACCTGTGTCCTCTGTCTTGGCAGGCAGATCCACTGTGCCACCATAGATGTCCCAGCCATTGACTTCTGCACACCACATAAACTATCCCTAAGCCTCAGCCTCCTCATCCATAAAATGGTATGGTGGTGGGTTCTCTGTACAGATTTATTGTGTAAACTCACTGTGAGAAACTTAGGACGGCACTTAGGATGATGAGGATGCCTTGTTCAGGATGCTCGACCTCTGCGTCGTCTGTGCTGCTTACCTGAGCAGGAGCAGGTGGCAGAGAGAACACAGAAGACAGATGTCACCTGGCCCCACAGACGACCACAGGAGGCAGGGTGGCTATTGGAAAAGCCTGAACTCTGGGGATCTGAGCCCATGGGGAGGGCAGAGAAAGCTTCATGGAGGAAGGCGGGCTCTGAGGCCAGAGCGGAGGTTGATTCAGCGGTGTCAATGTGGCAGAGAAGAAGGAAGAGTGTCCGGATAGAAAGAACAGCACACGCAGGACCCCTGAGGCTGGAGGGAGACGCGATCAGTGTGGGGGGTGGGGAGAGCCAGGGAGAGCAGGCTTTGGACTGGAGGTGGGAGAAGCCTCCTTGGGGGTTTTGTCCTCATTCTAAACCACTGATGGGCTTCATTCTAAACCACTGATGGGCTTTATCAGAAAGTGGATGTGCTCAGACATCAGGGTTTATTCATTTTCTCATTTCTCCCCATATGTCTCCATGCATTAAATTGAAAAGAATTTCAATTTAATTGGAATTAAATTCTACGATTCATCCAAAATCATTTTTCAATTATTCTTCATTGGCTCATGGTGATCACTTTTATTACACTGAAATACATTTCAGTTCAGTTCAGTTGCTCGGTCATGTCCAACTCTTTGCGACCCCATGAATTGCAGCACACTAGGCCTCTCTGTCCACCACCAACTCCTGGAGTTTACTCAAACTCGTGTCCATCTAGTTGGTGATGCCATCCAGCCATCTCATCCTCGGTCATCCCCTTCTCCCCCTGACCCTCCCAGCATCAGAGTCTTCCAGTAAGTCAATTCTTTGCATGAGGTGGCCAAAGTATTGGAATTTCAGCTTTAGCATCAGTCCTTCCAATGAACACCCAGGGCTGATCTCCTTCAGAATGGACTGGTCGGGTCCAAGGGACTCTCAAAAGACTTCTCCAACACCACTGTTCAAAAGCATCAATTCTTCAGTGCTCAGCTCTCTTCACAGTCCAAACTCTCACATGCACACGTGACCACAGGAAAAACCATAGCCTTGACTAGATGGACCTTTGTTGGCAAAGTAATGTCTCTGTTTTTAAATATGTTATCTAGGTTAGTCATAATTTTCCTTCCAAGGAGTAAGCATCTTTTAATTTCATGGCTATAATCAGCATCTTCAGTGATTTCGGAGCCCCCGAAAATAAATCTGACACTGTTTCCACTGTTTCCCCATCTATTTCCCATGAAGTGATGGGACCAGATGCCATGATCTTCGTTTTCTGAATGTTGAGCTTTAAGCCATCTTTTTCACTCTCCTCTTTCACTTTCATCAAGAGGTTTTTTAGTTCTTCTTCCCTTTCTGCCATAAGGGTGGTGTCATCTGCATATCTGAGGTTATTGCTATTTCTCCCAGCAATCTTGATTCCAGCTTGTGCTTCTTCCAGCCCAGCATTTCTCATGGTGTACTCTGCATAGAAGTTAAATAAGCAGGGTGACAATATACAGCCTTGAC